>SEYY01018792.1:230000-240000 GCA_009176605.1 Armadillidium nasatum | reverse complement strand
AGAGAAATAAATTTAAAAGTTTTTATTAATGTACTATTGAACAAAAAAATATATAAAGATTTCATTTTTTATTACAAAAAAATTGTAATATTGAAGTTTGCACTGGTTTCTTCTTTGACCCCTTCTCTTCATACAGAAAAAGGGTGATCATAATTTTAAAAAATTGAATATGATAAAATACAATTTAAATGTAGCGTGTCTAAGTTAAATACTGAATAGTAAACAATGTGTGCTTAGTGCAGTTATGGTAAAATACTGGCTCTAAGCGGGAAGTATGCTTTCGTTTTTTACTTATTATTTAAAAAACAAGTTACTAATTTTAAAATTAATAATCCGTACAATATAGTGAAACCGGACTAATCGAAGCCTTACTATGCGAGGTATACCTGTATTTTGTTTTGTAATGTGATGAATTTGGTGCTACAGATTGGTTTTCCTCACAGGCTTGTCTGTACAATTACAGTATGTTATTCAGAAGTTCATTTGCAGTTCCGTTTATTACTTTAAAGATATGACTACTTGTTCTATAGATGTGATAACCTGAAGCTTCAAAATAGCCAAACTTTTGAAGAGAGGGGTAGTATGCTAGTAGTGATCTCGAGACCCTGATAATACATAAATTATCTTATTCAGCACAGCAACTAGAAGTTATAACAAGTTCTCACAGACGCAACCCTATATCGACAGACAATAAAGTTAGTGCATGAGGATAGACGAGAATGTTGTAAAGATTTTTTGAGATACAGTTATTTGAAACATAATGTCTTAACCTTAGGAAGGTTCGATAATAAGACTATTGACACGTTCTTTATAGATTTAATCTTGAAAAATAACAACAGTTTTGGAAATATTGACCAATTTACGAATCATCTTTTACTTTACCATTTATCCGAACAGGTTTTTGATATTTCACAGGGTAATGGGAAGTAATTTATTCCTCATTCTTTTCCCTTGGTCAATTTAATCTAATGAGAAAGTTTTTCTCTTAAATATCGCAGAAGATGAAGGTATAATATTTTATAAACTTTTCATCTATTCAAAGACTCACTGCGTAGGAATGAAAAGTCTGTATTTCTTATTTGATTTAGATAAACCTCCTAAAAATCTTCCGATACATGCCTAAATTTGAAGGCAGTGATAGTGATCCATTTGGATCTATCAAAAATGGCAAACCGTCTTGAAAAGACAAGATGACTCAGTCAGTTCAGATCAACAGGAGAGAGAGAGAGAGAGAGAGAGAGAGAGAGAGAGAGAGAGAGAGAGAGAGAGAGAGAGAGAGAGAGAGAGAGATGAGATAGATAGATAGATAGATAGATAGATAGATAGATACTGTAGATAAAGATTTAAAACTTCTAAGAAATATAACCTTTAATAAATTAGTAAGTGTGGGAACTAATATATTTTAAAAATAATTAAATAAAGATCTTAAAATAATATATAAATAATAAGTAAATAAATTCCTAATAAAAATGAACAGTCAGAACACTGACAAGAAATATTCTTTTTAATAATAATTATTTATTTTATAAGGGATCAAACCCTCATTCTGAAAGATTCGGAGTCTCCTTTTTAACCAAAGAGGTTAATGGGAATTTTGTGATGAAAAATAAACAATTAATAATAAATTAATGAAATAAATTAAAGAAAAAGGTTAATTAAATAAAATGTGAAGAAACAAACACAGAAAGAAGAAATAAATGGAAAAGAAAACTCGATGGAAAAGTTATTCTGAGCACGCAAAAATATGCAAATAGAAATTAACATTTAAAAAAAAAAAAAATATTACTATTAAAAAAAAAAAGTTGCTTCTAGAAACTATCTTGACCTTGCAAAATTTTCCTTATATCAGTACTAGTTTTAATTATTTTTATTATTATTATTATTATTATTATTATTATTATTATTATTATTTATTTATTATATAAATAATTAAAAAAATATTAAATATTATATTTTATTATTATTATTATTATTATTATTATTATTATTATTATTATTATTTTATTATTATTATATTATTATATTATTATTACTATTATTATTAATTATATATTATTTATTATTATTATTATATTATTATTATTATTATTATTATTATTATTATTATTATTATTATTATTATTATTATTATTATTATTATTATTATTATTATTATTATTATAATTTTATTATTATTATTATTATTATTATTATTACTATTATTATATTATTATTATTATTATTATTATTATTATTAATGATTATAAATTATTTTATTATTATCATTATTTTATTATTATTATATAATTAAAATTATTTTATCATTATTAATATATATAAATTATCTTATTCATTATCATTATTTTTATTATTATTATTATTCTAATTTAAAATTATTATTATTTTTATTTACTATTATTATTATTATTATTATTATTATTATTATTATTATTATTATTATTATTATTATTATTATTATTATTATTATTATTATTATTATTATTATTATTATTATTATTATTATTATTATTATTATTATTATTATTATTATTATATATCTCTCTCAGAGTGACAAAACTGATCCCACTGAATGCAAGTGAATGACACACACACACATGAAGAAATTAAACACATTCTAAAATCATTTATTAAACAAACGTAAGTATAGAAACATTCTCTGTCAACACCACAACATTTTACTCATTATAAAAGAAAAGCAAAACAAAATATAAATAATGTTATTGTACGTTTTCAAATAGTTAAAATAACAAATCACTTTTTCCACTTTTGCTTTATTATCGTCCAGGAGCGAGGCAACTGAACATTGGTAGGTCAATGTTTCCTGCAAGGCAGTAGTAACTGTATCGTAATGTAGTAGAGGTATTGGTTGAAAGAAGGGTAATTGTAGTGGTAGTTCGTGTGGTTGTCCAAATAGTTACGCCAAACAAGCGTGGGCCTCTCGGATTTTCTTTATCATGGGATGACGTAGGAGACTCCATACTGCTCTCTAACGAATTTTCTCTGAAAACAAATGATTAATATTGTTAATAATTATTATAAATAATTAAAATTGCAATTATTTATATATATATATATATATATATATATATATATATATATATATATATATATATATATATATATATATATATATATATAATATATATATATATATATATATATTTACGTTAAAGGAGATACATCTTGTAAAATAAGTTTTTTGAGTTTGGTTAATGCCCTCCTTCTTCTGCTCAAGCAAGGCGAAGTTGCTGTCCCAACGAGACATGTGAAGAAGACTTCAGAAGTTGCCACAGAAACATCGGTGTATGTTGTAGTTTGTTTACTCCCGAACACGAATTTTGGTAAACGAGTTGTCCTTGCTTCGGTTTTCGGCTGTTTTTGGTAAAATTGAAGAATAAAACGAACTAGATTTTTTTTTTATTACCATTTTTTATTTTATTTTTTTTATTTATTTATTTATTATTTTTGTAGAGGGTAGAATTTACTTTGGAAATGCAGATTTAATTGGCCATCCAAAAAATCAATCGTTTAAAATTTAAAGAACCGCTTTAATTAAAAGTACATTTTAAGTATTTAATTAATTTTTAAAAAAAATATTTGTTTAATTATTTTAGATATCTTTGTCATTTTATCGATTTAAAAATAAATTATTACAAATTTAAAAATCTTTTTTTTATTATTATATTTTTAGTAAGCTGTGCATCGGTTATTACCTCTAAAAAATAATTTAACCTAAATTTAAATTAAATGAATTAATTTATTTTATCAATTTATAAAATTTATATATTAAAGATATTTTGAATAAAATTTTTGAGAAATTTGTTCAGAGTTGAAGAAAAAAAAAAAAAAATGACACATGAAAAATTCAAAAAAATCTGACCAAAATTTAGGGTATAAATAAGCAAAATATTAAAAATGAAGTCCTTAAAAAGTAAATGATTTAATAATGATGTAGTTCTGTTATGTCATAAGAATTTTTTTCTTTTAATTTTTATAATTTTTCTTTATTATATTGTTATAAAATGATTCTAAGAAAAAAAACTATAATGAGAAAACAGTTTTAAAAAATGCAAAGTATTAAAAAAACAAAAAGTAAATAAAAAAACTAAATAATTAATTTGCTGCTTTCTTTTAATATTTAAAACAAAACAATAAAATTTTTGAAACATAAATAATTTTAAAACAATATTTTCCCATATTAACACAATATCCAGGAAGGGGGGGTGGTAGGAGGAACCAGTTGGAAAGAGGGAACCAGTATCTAAAGAAAGCGGTCGATTAGATAAATCCATATTTGACAGACCCAATACACCATTTTTTTTTTGACTGATTGGACCCAACCTCCCTTTTCAAGCCCCGACACACAAGAAATCATCTTTTGATTTCGGAAACGCTTTTTTGAATTTAATGTTATTATGAATTAGATTATTGATCTATTTTTTATATTTATAATATTTGAAATTTATTTCTAACATCATTTCCTAACAATATAGCGGAAATATATATATATATATATATATATATATATATATATATATATATATATATATATATATATATATATATATATATATATATATATATATATATATATATATATTACCTTGTCTTTAGCGCCTATTGACATGCCAGGTTCGGCAGTCATAAAAAGTAACGTAACTATGATTTTCAAATCTTTTATATATATATATATATATATATATATCTTATATATATATATATATATATATATATATATATATATATATATATATATATATATATATATATATATATATATATATATATATATATATATATATATATATATATATATATATATATATATATATATATATATATATATATATATATATATATATATATATATATATATATATATATATATATATATATATATATATATATATATATATATATATATATATATATATATATATATATATATATATATATATATATATATAGTATATATATATATATATATATATATATATATATATATATATATATATATATATATATATATATATATATATATATATATATATATATATATATATATATATATATATATATATATAATATATTATAATATGTATAATATAAAGTATATTTATAAGAAATGATAGAGTTAAATGTATAAAACTCTCATGATTAAAAACAAATACTGAACTGAATATTTTATGATATATTTCTGTTTTTAAAATTAAAACTGAATAGAAAAATTAAAATTTAAATATATATATATATATATACGGTATATATATATATATATATATATATATATATATATATATATATATATATATATATATATATATATATATATATATATATATATATATATGTGTGTGTGTGTGTGTGTGTGTGTGTGTAAAATATATTTTCAAAAAATTATTTTCCTTAAAAAATTTCAAAAAAAATTTTTTTTTTAAATATTTTATTTATTTATTTTTAAATACGCAGCAAGTTAAGTTAAACTTTTGGTAAGGAAAAGAAGTGAATTGTAAAAATATTTTGTTATTGTAACGCTCGAGTGAAGAATCTAAAAATTATAATTAATGGTCAATATTACATTTCAATTCTATTTTTAAAAATTGAGAAAACAAAATATAATTATGAAAATGAAAGTAAATATGAGAAGTTGTCGAAGAAGTGAAAAATAATAAACCCAAAGAAATAATAAATAATAAAAATAATAATGAACCACACTACAGCTATTGCTGCCGTGGAATAATGGTAGATCAGTTGGTAAATATGTTTCGAATCATAGAAAAAAATTTCACAAAAAATTTATTCTTCAAATACGGCATTGCCCATGATGTGCAAATTATATATATATATATATATATATATATATATATATATATATATATATATATATATATATATATATATATATATATATATATATATATATATATATATATATAAGAAAAATTCCGAATATAGAAATTTATTTGGGATGTTATTCTTTTAAAAGCTTAATTATATAAGTTATATATAAGTTTTTGTATATAACTTGTATAAGTTATATACAAGAAGTCAATCCTTGATACGTATTGCATAAGAAACTGTATTAAGAGGAAAAGAGCTTTTTGGAATCTTAGAAGAATTTCATTGAATGTGTACAGATATGATATTTATACCAATTATATTAATACCTTCTCTACTATCCAGATTGTGAAAATAATATATGATACTAACAGATATCGCGTAAGATCATGATTAAAGAACGGATAATGTTATTACTGAAAATTAAAATCAAACCTAAAGATTGGAGATAATTTTAATAAATTATATAACATAATAAATATAGTTAAAGCTTGACTGCTCACTTAGACTACCAGATTGATAAATTTTCATTAATGATTTTAAGCAGGAGAATATTCTCTTGTAGTTCAATTGGAAATTGGCTTCTTCAAGCTAAAAGCAATATGCAGAATAAAGCAGTAAGTTCTCAATGAATTTTCATTTTGGAATGACTATTAGGAATAAATTACTTTCTGCACACATTTCTGTCATACTCTTTCTTCTCAGATAATGCACATCTTTTAAGTGAATACAGAAATTTAAATAAATAATCGAATTTCAGGAGGAGGAAAGTGTGACCTTCATGATAACTCAATAGAAATTTCCTAATTATAAACAGTTAACTGAGTTTGATCTACTTCTTTGGCTAAATAGCTCGATTTCATTTGCATGATTGTGTAATTAGTGCAATAAATGTTTTTTTTTATTTTTTTTTTTTTGCTTTTTTTTAATATAAAATTTTTTTTTTTTTATTTAACACGAAAGTTTTTGAGGTTTGAGAGACAGGGAAATCCTCAGTATTAGTAGAGATTTCAATCAAAACTATTTCATTACATTGAAGTTGTTTTACATCTCTAATAGTATTGAATACGCAAAACTTTCTGTTTGAGAGAGGAAAGAATATAAATTGGTAAGCAGTGATAGACACATTGATAATTTTTAACTGATATTTTTATAATTTTGGTCTTAATAACTGTTTATAATTAGTTATAAATACCAAAATTAAAACCCAGATCAATATTTTCGTCAAAATTTAAAAGAGATGCTTAAGTTCAACTAAATTTTTATTTTTTTTCCTTAAAGGGAGATGTAGTAAAGATCTTTCAACTGTGTTGAAATCTTTTATTAAATTATTTTAATTTTGTTTTTTAAAATTGTTTAAAAAATAATAGTAATAATAAATAATAATAATTAAAATGGTTCCTAAAGACATCCCTCATTGTTGAAATATTTTTATTTTTCGATGTTCAGTTGCCAAAACTATAAAAAGAATTTCACTCACATACACACACATACATACACCTACACAAAAGCGATATATATATATATATATATATATATATATATATATATATATATATATATATATATATATATATATATATATATATATATATATATATATATATATATATATATATATATATATATATATATATATATATATATATATATATATATATATATATATATATATATATATATATATATATATATATATATATATATATATATATATATATATATATATATATATATATATATATATATATATATATATATATATATATATATATATATATATATATATATATATATATATATATATATATATATATATATATATATATATATATATATATATATATATATATATATATATATATATATATATATATATATATATATATATATATATATATATATATATATATATATATATATATATATATATATATATATATATATATATATATATATATATATATATATATATATATATATATATAATACTTTGAAGCATGATTTAACCAAAGAATAATGCACCATTATCACATGACCTAATATTTATTTCAATTTAACATCAATTGAAATTTAATAAAAATTAAATTTATTCTAGTAATGGAAACGTTCTTTAAGAAATTCAAGAAAAAATTAGTAAAAAAGCTTAAAAATTCAAGAACAAATTTGTAAAAAAAGTAAAAATTCAAGAACAAATTTGTAAGAAAAGTTACAAATGAATTTTCCACAACTAATGAAGAAATGAGGACCAAAAATTCTTCAACTTATATTTATAAAATTTTCTCATTCAATAAACCTCTCTCTTTTCCTCAAACAATATATATATATATATATATATATATATATATATATATATATATATATATATATATATATATATATATATATATATATATATATATATATATATATATATATATATATATATATATATATATATATAGAGAGAGAGAGAGAGAGAGAGAGAGAGAGAGAAGAGAGAGAGAGAAAGAGAGAGAGAGAAAATGAAAATATAAAGGGAAACTTTAATATTTATATTTATATTTAAGTGAGTTAATTTAAAACTTCCCAAAGTAAATGCATTGTAAACTGCAAAAATTGTCCTAACGAATAGATGGGTCAAGTGGCAAAAATGTTACAACAAATTTTTTCAGTTATTTTCTTATAAGAAAATAAATCGGTGAAGCGACTTTCTTATGCTTAACATGTCTTTTCTGTTTTGAAAATTTTACTGTGACATTTTTGCCATTTGTCCCAACGATTCGTTAGGACAATTTTTGCAGTAAATGGATGAAATAAAGATACAGATTTTCAAAAAAGATCTTAAATTATAATTGAAATAATTCTTTTTGAAAAAGATAATAAATGAAAATAAATTTATTTTATAAATCTGAAATGAAGTTGTTTGAAAATTTGATGAAATATACGTTCCTCTTTTTTTTTTTTTGTTGTTTTTCCTGTTGATTGTCATCGGTTTGGAAGTTGGAATTACATTTTTATTTCCAATTCAAGACTTCGCTTTCTTTTTTCATTAAATTATTTTTTTTTTCTTTTTTCAAAAAGTAGCAATGCGTTTGTTATACATCAGTAATCAATTAAATATTAGATCACATTTATTCATACGAGCTTTTAATAAGTAATTTTTATTTTTGTTGATTTTTATTTCAATGTAATTTCTGGATATTTTTAATATTTCAAAACAGTTTAGACCCGTTATACATGAATATATTAAAGGACAATGATATTTTATTTATATTTATAGTTTTCTAAAAGAAAATTATATCAGGTAAAAGATACTTCCAATTTGAACTCAGTAAAAGGATAGAGATTATCTCCTTCTGCCATATTTTGGCCTGTAAAATGATGATCAATTCCACACAGTAAAAAATAATGTGAAGAAAATAAGAATTGTGTTGCGCAATTCTCCTCTGTTTATTTGTTCATCCTTTAGTAAACACTGAGGAAGAAACCGAATAATAATATATCAATATTTTCTACAAAGTTTAAAAAGAGATGCTTAAGCTCAACTAAATATTTAGTTTATTTAAAATATTTAAAATTAATAATTTCAGAGAAATTTATTTATTCAAGTAATTGTTCATTCAAATTTTACAATTTAATAATAATAATAATAATAATAATAATAATAATAATAATAATAATAATAATAATAATAATAATAATAATAATAATAATAATAATAATAATAATAAAATAAATAAATAAATTAAATAAATAAATAATTCAAAATCATTAAAAACACATTTATAAACGTTTCCTTTTTTTTTTATAGTTTTTAATATATATATATATATATATATATATATATATATATATATATATATATATATATATATATATATATATATATATATATATATATATATATATATTTACAAATTCTTCTCTCTCAAATAGCTTCGGGTGGTCAGCTGTCCATTTCATCATTTCATCCTTATGAAAATAACTGCTGTGTAAAAGATAGGAGAAGGGGGGATGGTGTGGATGTAAGATTCTCCTAAGTATATATATATATATATATATATATATATATATATATATATATATATATATATATATATATATATATATATATATATATATATATATATATATATATAGAATATATTCTTTAATTTTTCCATCAATAAATAATATATAA
>SEYY01018792.1:210000-217500 GCA_009176605.1 Armadillidium nasatum | reverse complement strand
TCCGAAATGTTGGTTGGCCTCTGATAATAAAAATGAACTTAAATATTTTGGATCTCATTTATTTATAAATTAAAATTAAATGGTAAATTTCAAAGTATATATAATATATATATATATATAATATATATATATATATATATATATATATATATATATATTATATAATATATATATATATATATATATATATATATATATATAATATATATATATAATATATATAATTATTTATTCCATAAATTCCATAATGAATTTTCAAAATATTTCAGAGGTATATAATATAAAAATTGAAACAAAAATCAGTGAAAGCTTAAAAAATATCAAATTTCTTCAAGGGAAAATAATTTTTAATTAGATTTTTTTTTTTTGGAGAGAAACAATTTAAAGACACTTCGGTCTTTTATTTTTTAATTTTTTTTTTTTTTATTTTTTTTTTTTTTTTACACAAACGCCACCACTCACGGGCAGAGCCCTTTTCATGGAGGGGGCACACACAAAGAGTGATTTTAGACAAGAATAAAATAAAAATATTATATATATATATATATATATATATATATATATATATATATATATATATATATATATATATATATATATATATATATATATATATATAATATATATATATTTCCTGTTGTATTTAACCTACCTTTCTTAATCCTCTGTCTGCGCTCACCTGAGAGAACTACGTTCAGGTTTGCAATTGGTGGGTTTTTATTATCTTTTAATTGTGTCTCCTCTTTGAAATGATCTCTGCCCGTGAGTGGCGGCATATATATTATATATATATATATATATATATATATATATATATATATATATATATATATATATATATATATATATATATATATATATATATATATATATATATATATATATATATATATTAATTTAAAAGTATTGTACTGGTTGAAAATATCTTCATTTATTCATTTGTTATGCATTTTTTTTCCTTTTAGAAATGACGACGTAGCAGTGGAAGGTTCTTTGGATTATCATACGAGCAAAGGAGACACAAGAGAAAACGGATCTAATCGTCAAGCGAAATTTGGTTTCACTATTTGGACCACTACAAGAGTTACGTCAACAGCAACTGTGAAATATACAAATACGTCTACTACATTGTCCCTCATATACCTTTGTACTGCTGGTAATGTGGAGTTTCCATCACCGTATTCCTGTATCACTGCATAGATCATCAAAGATGTTTAAGAATTTATATTTGATATTATTAAGAGATTATCGAAAAGGACATGGATTGTAATTATTAAAGATAGAGTTTTGCACATAAGCCAGTTTATTATTATTATTATTTCTCCTTAGATGATACATTGTTGTTTATTGTTGAGCATTATTGCTTACAAAAAAATGAGAGAATTATATCTGCCAAAAATTGCATTCAAAATATTGTTTTATTCCACCAATATCCTTCTACGAAGAAAAGCAAATTTTTTTCCAAGAGTTTTGAATTTCCAACTTGTTAGAAGATTTTGCATGCATTTAATAACTAGTATAACAGGCGTAATAGAATAAAGAGAATCTGTTCGGAAAGCTCAACTTGGTTTCAGAATATTGATAATCAGTATAATTAAGAACTTCATATTTATAGAGACATTAGTTCTGAATTATAACGATGAGATTGGAAACATTGCAATGGTTCAAGTTAAAAATTAAAAAGATAAAGGATTATTGATGTTTTATCTAGAACAGTAATACCTCTTTTTTCCGGGCAATGAAACTGTTCCCTTTCATTTGTCCTGGTTCTTTGGGTTTCTGAATCTAGAATAAAAAAATAATAGATAGAACTTTCGCTAAATCCTACCTTACCACGAAGAAAATCTTTTAAAATTTTTCTAAACGTTTACAAATTATTATTAGAAATTAATTACAACCTATATTCTGCTTCTTTGTGAAAAAAAAAAAAAAAAAAAAAAAAAAAAAAAAAAAATTAATGGCTCCCACCTTGCAGTTAATTTGGGTCATAACAAGTTTCTGTTCTAATTCATGAAGCACTAGTTCCATTGATAAATTCAATGGTGATCTTATTTCCAATGTCGTTAATGGTCGACCGCTTAAAACCTTGTCCAGGAACCTGTTTTTTTTATTTCTGGCTCAGGAACTGTTTTAGGTTCTACATTCTGAAGCTTAAACTTATAACATCATTTTTGGATAATTGTGTAAAAATAAGAAGGCTCACCAATATACTATGCAATCTAATCTTTTTTCTTCTCATTCTTCTGAAATCGGTCGTCTCAGTTTTAATATCTTTCATGTAGTCTGCTGGTAAACTCTAAAGCATTATTCCTATTTTTATTTTTAAAATTTTTTTTTTTTCAGTTTCCACCTTTTTTATTAAAGAGGAGAGTCTCAGGGAATGTCGGTCTTTATGTATTTGACATTTTTTCCGATTTTTCCTCATTTCTTGTCATTACCGTATTTGTCCATGGCTTTTTTTCTAGAAGAAATTATATATATTATATATATATATATATATATATATATATATATATATATATATATATATATATATTATATATATATATATATATATATATATATATATATATATATATATATATATATATATGAAATAAAATTAAAAATAAATTGAAAAATTAAAAATTAAAATAATGATCGCTACCAAAGTGTTTTATTGCCTCTCATGTTTAAAAGCAATTCCATTTTTTATATTCTCTTAAACTCCGAACACTCGCTAACTTGAATAGGGCTTTGCCCATGAGCGGTGGTAATGTGTAAAAAAAAAAAAAAATTTTGATTGACTGTGTAACTAACCTGTGAAAAAGGAATGTGAAAGTTTGGATCAGACCAAATAAACATTCCGACACTACTGTCATACATCGGAAAAAGGTTAAAGTACAATTAAGAAAAATATTATAAATCTTTTTCACAAATTTTTTACAAAATGGAATATTTTTTCAAAAAATAATATTGACAAAAACAAGAGTTAAATATCTCCTCTGATAAAAGAATAAACGTGAATGGTTTGAACTTACCATTTTTACAATCAATATCAATAGTTTCATGATTGGTATTGAAAATTAATTTATTTAATTTAAAATAACTAATGGAATCCTTCTCGTTTTAATAAAATATTCTCGAGAATATTTTTTTCCTTACTTTCTTTTAAATGTTTTTAAGAGACCATATAGGTTTGAAATATTAACATCCGATTTTCATTTTAAATAATGTGATAAATTTAAAGTTATTTACGAGAGAGAGAGAGAGAGAGAGAGAGAGAGAGAGAGAGAGAGAGAGAGAGAGAGAGTTAAATATTATTTATTAATATTTGGTGAATTCTGAAACGGGAATTAAAAGTTTAGAAGAGTAACTAAAATATTTCTGATATATTCCTGGATAGAAATATTAAAATTATTAACAAGATTTTAGAGAACTGGAAGAAAATAATAATAAAAGCAAAGTCGTGGGTTTTATAAAGGTCTTGAAATGTTCATCGAGTTTGACAAATTGAAATTACTTCTAATGCATATATATAATATATATATATATATATATATATATATATATATATATATATATATATATATATATATATATATATATATATATATATATATATATATATATATATATATATATATATATATATATATATATATTATATATTTATATTGGCCATTCGTCGGGAATGGAGGTGCTTAATGGGAAAAGAAAAGATAGAAGAATCAGATGGAAAGAAGAGTAGAAGAGAGTGAACAGAACAGAACAGAAAATAACCACAGAAAAGAAGAGAAGAGAAGAGAAGCTTTCACAATCTATTCTAAAAATTGGATAGATTGTTCAGAGAACGTTATAGAACTGCATAGAAAAGAAAATTCTAACTTAAAAATAACAGAGAAGATTTTAAATATTAATTTTTTTAAAAATATTTTCAAAACAAATTAAAAGAATCGTAATTAAATTATTTTCAAAATTTTCTAGAGGAGCAACAAAACTTTCGATTAACATACTTTCGGCTTAAGTGGAAAATTACACGTTAGAATGAATACAAAATTTAAAATCACGAGTATGGATTGGCGACAAGGTTGGATCATGAAGAATAGTTCTTCGCATGGTTCTAAGGTCTGGGATTTCTTTTAACCAGTTTTTGTCTTCCCATGTACGACTCCAGGAGTTTTCCTGCAATCGGCGCCACCCTGCATCATGCGGGATACGGTGTAGTGTATGTCTCATATATATAATATATATATATAATATATATATATATATATATATATATATATATATATATATATATATATATATATATATATATATATATATATATATATATATATATATATATATATATAATATATATATATATATATATATATATATATATAATATATATATATATATATAATATAATATATATATATTATATATATATATATATATATATATATATATTATATATATATATATATATATATATATATTTCCCCTTTGTTGGGCAAAGGACAGAGGCCTGCTAGCTTTCCACCAGGGTTTGGAATAAAATCGGGAAGCTGGTCAGATTAAAGGCTGGAATGTCCTGAAACCCGGCACTTGAAGGTGTTTAAGACATAGGAAGTTGTGAAAACAGATGAAAGGAGTGTGTTCCAGGTTTTACAAGTAGAGTACATAGAGTACAGAGAGTTGGACAGAGAAGGACGTGTAGAAAGATGTGTCGCACGAGCTCTTCTCAATGGGAGAGGTATGCGATGAGAGAGCTCAGAAGAGCAGTGTCCATTGTAATAGCGATAGTATAGAGAGAGTGATGCAACAGTTCGACACGCAGAAAGAGACTGTGGAGAATTAGTGAGAGCAGGAGAGATGATAAGACGAAAAGTCCTAGACTCCAACTTTTCAAGGAGAGCTGTATGAGTGGAACCACCCCAGATGTGTTAAACATACTCCAAACAGGGGCGAACAACACCCCTATAAAGATCAAACAACTGGGGTGGTGTGAAAAATTCTGAAGGCGCCACAGAACACATAACCTCTTAGAAGCCTGTTTAGAAAGAGAAGTAATGTGATTTTTTCAAGAAAAATCACGAGAAAAAGAAACACCAAGAATATTAAGGAGAGATAAAAGGTTGAGTTGTGTGCTTTCGAAGAAGATGCCATAGTTGTGTGGAGGATTGTTTCGAGTAGAGAGATGGAGAAATTGAGTTTTGATGGCATTGAAAACGACCAAGTTTCCTCTGCCCCAATTTGAAATGCGAGATAGATAAGAGGTCAGTTGTTCCAAGGCTACCCTCCTTTCATCTATCAACTGCTTTTGGAAAGGACGCTTTCAAATTAAAAAGAATAAAGAAGGGTGGAATCATCGGCATATGAGTGGATAGAAGATGAAATAAAAGAGAGAAAGTCATTAATGAAAAGCTGGAAAAAGTGTTGGAGATAGGGAAGATCCTTGAGGAACACCACTTTTAATAGATTTAAAGGATGAACGGTGGCAGTCTACAATAGCTGCTATAGAATGGCCAGAAACTAAATCAGAGAGAAGGATAGATTCCGAAAGAGGAAAGTTTGGAAATCAAAGCGTTGTGCCAGACTCTATCGAAAGCTTTCAATATGTCCAGCGCGAAAGCAAAAGATTCACCGAAACCACGAAGAGTGGAGGACCAAGATACAGAAAAAAGGGAAAGATCACCAGAAGAGCTTTCTTACGAAAGCCATATATATATATATATATATATATATATATATATATATATATATATATATATATATATATATATATATATATATATATATATATATATATATATATATATATATATATATATATATATATATATTTATATATATATATTAAATAATAATATATAATAATAATAATAATAATAATAATAATAATAGTAAAAAAATGGAAATAAAATAAAAGGTTATATGGAAACTAATGACGAAAGGGAAAAAATCCCTATATATAATATATATATATATATATATATATATATATATATATATATATATATATATATATATATATATATATATATATATATATATATATATATATATATGTCATGTGACGTTGGCCTCAAGGGTGACTGACCGCGATAATTCGTACCAGGCACAATTCAAACCAACGTGGCACGATACCCTTTAGTTTTTCTATTAAATATAACTGCAGTTTATATATATATATATATATATATATATATATATATATATATAATATATATATATATATATATTATATATATATATATATAATATATATCAGTAGTAGTAGTAGAGTGAGGTGAACGCAGCGATTTTGCAAACTCAGGCAACTTCCTGATACCATTTTTGGGGGTTCACGGGGCCCCGCGGGGGCCCCCTTCCCCAGACTTGAGGCCAATTTCAATGGGTTGAACCCCCAAAATGGTGTCAGGAAAGAGCGTGAGGTCAATTTGAGCGGAGTGATTTGCATTGCAAATCAAAATCCCGTTTTGGCTTAGGTTGCCAGAATTTTCGGAAAGTAGCTAAATCTGGCACCTGCCGAAAGTGCCATCCTTACTACTTACATCACAAGGCAAAAAAACTAAGAGAGAGAGTTGGGAAAAACAAAATACATTATCAGGTTAAAGTCCGACAGAACTCGATAAATGGGGTTTGAAAGTACAAACCAAAGGAAGTGGGAAAATGAAAAGGAGGAGTATCACTAATGGAGAATATGTAAGAATGGCATAGCGTTTCAGGTTTGAGGTTAGAGAAAGATAGAAGAGTGATACTGTGTAGATAGACGAATGTGATAAACTCTGTTTTAGATACAGAGATTTGCGATTGGAAAGTTTAAAAGAACAGTTTCGATTGTAATAGCAAAATTATAAGAAGAGTGAAATAAAGTTTGGACGGCCATGAAAAGAGATTGGAGAGTAGTAAGAGAGAGAGAGAGAGAGAGAGAGAGAGAGAGAGAGAGAGAGAGAGAGAGAGAGAGAGAGAGAGAGAGAGAGAGAGAGCAGGAGAGTTGATCAGTCGAAAAACCCTTAACTCTACTCTTTCTAGGGGAGATAAACATCCCAGACATAAGAGATGTATATCTACAGAAAATTCGAATCCTGAGGGATGCACGTTAGGCTCGGGATTGTCTGGCTTTTCTTTTATTCTATAATTATACCCCTCTATAAGTGTGCCTCCTCCTCGAAAAGGGCTCTGACAGTGAATGGTGAAAATACATATATAAAAAAAAGGATTGAAACATCCACTCATACGAAGCAACTGGAGTGGTATAGTGTGAAGAATGTTCTGCAGAATAATAAACCTATTAGATGCAAGTCTTTTGTTAGAAATAATTGTTATATATATATATATATATATATATATATATATATATATATATATATATATATATATATATTATATATATATATATATATAATATATATATATATATAATATATATTATATATATATATAATATAATATATATTTTTTTTTTTTTAAAAAAAAAATTTATATAATTAGAATATATATATATTATATATATATATATATATATAT
>SEYY01018792.1:200000-202500 GCA_009176605.1 Armadillidium nasatum | reverse complement strand
ATTGTATAAATAGCGAAAGAATGAATATAGTCAAATGTTTGGTTAGATTTAATAATAATAATTGCCTCATTTTATAAGAATATACAAGGAAAAACTGCCATAGTTCATTTTCCATACATAAGTTTTAGAGAAGGAATTTGACTAATTTCAATTAAGCAAGCGTTCGATGTTAACTCTCTAATCCAAAACCAATTAATATCATCTAAGTTTCTAAGCCAGTTTGAGTTCAATGTTAAGTAACATGAGACGAATTTAATTTCAAAATACTTTATAAAATACACAGTACTCCTTAGTACAGAGGAGATAAAAGACTCCATGGAAAGTATCCATTGAAGAGGATGATACTTGTTATTAAAACTTAATTATGTTTAATGCAATGTCTTAGATAGTAGAAAATCAAAACTGCATAAAAGAATATATTAATTAAATAAAGGTTTACTCTTAAACTCTTTTAAATCAGGATTAATTTCAATGTCTCTCTTGTCAACTGAAAGACAAAATCAAACTTCGATTTTTTTTTTTTTTTTTTTTTTTTTTTTAAAGAATTTTTTTTTTTTTTTTTTTTAAATAGTTTATTAAAAATTATTAAAAATAATAAATTATTAATATATATATATATATATATATATATATATATATATATATATATATATATATATATATATATATATATATATATATATATATATATATATATATATATATATATATATATATATATATATATATATATATATCAGAATTTCTTCACTCCACCCCAGACGTTTGCTCTTTACAGAGGTGTTGCACACCCTTGTGTGGAGTACCCCTCACACATCTGGGGTGGTTCCACTCATACAGATCTTCTTGAAAAGGTGAGGTCTAGGGCTTTTCGTCTTATCTACTCTTCCGCTTCACTAATTCTCTTGAATCTCTTTCTTCCTCTCTAATTGTTGAGTCACTCTTTCTGTAATATCGCTATTACAACGGACACTGCTCTTCTGAAATCTCCCGTCGCATACCTTCTCCACTGAGAAGAGCTCTTGCGACATACCTTCCTACACAGTCTCATCCTTTCTCAGTCCAACTCTCTGACCCCAGATTTAACCGCTGTGCTCAATCTTATTTGCACTTTACTGTTTAAGTCTGGAACACACTTCCTTTATCCATTTTCCCAACTTCCTTTGACTCACATACCTCCAAACGCCGTATATATATATGTATATATATATATATATATATATATATATATATATATATATATATATATATATATATATATATATATATATATATATATATATATATATATATATATATATATATATATATATATATATATATATATATATATATATATATATATATATATATATATATATATATATATATATATATATATATATATATATATATATATATATATATATATATATATATATATATATATATATATATATATATATATATATATATATATATATATATATATATATATATATATATATATATATATATATATATATATATATATATATATATATATATATATATATATATATATATATAGTATATATATATATATATATATATATATATATATATATATATATATATATATATATATATATATATATATATATATATATATATATATATATATATATATATATATATATATATATATATATATATATATATATATATATATATATATATATATATATATATATATATATATATATATATATATATATATATATATATATATATATATATATATATATATATATAAAGAACGTGTTAAGGGTAAAAATGAAAAACTAAAATTTATCATTCCTCTCTCGTAATAATAATAATAATAATAATAATAATAATAATAATAATAATAATAATAATAATAATAATAATAATAATAATAATAATAATAATAATAATAATAATAATAATAATAATAATAATAATAATAATAATAATAATAATAATAATAAATCTTTTTATTTTATCTAAATTTGTAATTAACTTTTTTTATTAGCAAAAAGTTAAATTAAGTTAGAAAACTTTTTTTTCCTTACGTTTCACCGTTATGAACATGATTTCGATTAGAATATTCAAACTTCCTCCTAAGAAATCTGAATCGTGTATTTAAGGAATTGAAAAAAGAGCTATTTTTAGCAACTACTTCATAGAACTATAAAAGATTGAAGGAAGAGTAAGAAAGTTCACATTCTGCAGCCAAAGATAGAAAGGTAAGTTTCTCAACAAGCTGACAATAAAGAAATTATTTTAACGTCCAATGACAATACTCTTTCTCTTTACTGCAGAACATTTTTCCCCCTACCCCAAATTTAATTTTATTTATGATGTCATACATTTCGTTTACGTATAAAATATATTGAAAGGTGTATCATTTTTTGGGTAATATTATCCATGGAATAATATAAAATTAAATCAATTTTAAGAAAGTGTTTTAAACAGAGTTTTTAACTTATTTTTGAGAACATCAATAGAGTTTTTAACT
>SEYY01018792.1:140000-195000 GCA_009176605.1 Armadillidium nasatum | reverse complement strand
TGATAAATATTCTAATATTATGATTGGTAAAGACTTCTGTATAAAGTCTAACGGTGATGCTGTTGTCTGTGGTTTACAATCCTGGCGTGTGGGAAAAATCTCCGTCTTACTTTGTTAATATCGTCGCAACATTTGTTGTGTCACTGTTGGCGTTACTTGACTTTTTTGGTTGCTCTTGTAACCCAGTAGCACCCCAACAGAATTTCCGGTAGCTTCAGTAGAAGTTCCAAGTACTCTCCTATGGATTCTAGTAGATACCGAGTTCCTATAGTGATTCGAAGCATAAGAGCTTGAAAATTATTCTATGGCTTCTTTCTGGGGAGACTGCGTAGATCGGTGGTAGAGCTTTTTGTATATTGTCCGACGGAGACGCTGTTGTGCGAAATATTCGGTTTGTCTTATATTGCTAATTTCGTCGCAAAAGTTGTTGTGCACTTTTGGCGTTGCTTGACTTTGGTTGGTTGTTCCAGTAACAAAGGAGAACCACAGCAGAATGACCAGTAGCCCTGTATGAGTTCCAAGCACCCTCCTATGATTCTAATAGGTACCGAGTTGCTATTGTGATTTGAAGCAGAAGGGCTTGAAACCTGTTCTACTATGCCTTCTCCTTCTACAGAGGCGGCATAGCTCGGTTGTAAAGCATTTTGTACATTGTCTAACGGCGACTCTATTATTATATATATATATATATATATATATATATATATATATATATATATATATATATATATATATATATATATATATATATATATATATATATATATATATATATATATATATATATATATATATATATATATATATATATATATATATATATATATATATATATATATATATATATATATATATATATATATATATATATATATATATATATATATATATATATATATATATATATATATATATATATATATATATATATATATATATATATATATAGTATATATATATATATATATATATATATATATATATATATATATATATATATATATATATATATATATATAAATATAGAGAAAATTTCAAGCGTACCTTATTTATTCAGCTTGCTGATATTCTTATTTAATTAAAAATAAGATTAGTTCTTCGAGTTTTAAATACCGAAAAGTTTTCAATTACTTTTTCACTAAAATCTGGTATTTTACAGACCATTTCGCTCTCTATTGAAAACATCGTTAATTCATTCAATCTCTCATTGCACATGGTACTACGTTTAAAAGTTTTTATTCTCTTCAAAGTCGAGAAACATCTTTCTGCTTCAGACGTCGTCATCGGAGTTGTAATTAAAATTTGTAGTAGTCTGGATATTTTTACAAATTTTTATTCAATCACAATCTCCGAAAAAGAGACGCTGCCAGGCGTACGATGCCGAAAAACTTATTTAAAAAATATAAATTACGTAGATAATAAAATTATTGTTTTTTTTTTCATTCCCCAATTTTTCTTTATAAAATTTCTTCAAGGATTCCAGAAATGTTATCCTTTTTAACGTAGGTTTAGTAATTTTTTAAATATTTAAGAATGCTAAAGTGCAGTCTGGCAAATATATATATATATATATATATATATATATATATATATATATATATATATATATATATATATATATATATATATATATATATATATATATATATATATATATATATATATATATATATATATATATATATATATATATATATTGAACAAGGAACAAAAAAACATATATAATAAAACCAGTAATTTTTTTTCACAAGAAAAAAAAAAAACACAACCTTCCACAACTCGGTACGATGTAAAACTGCTTTAGTCTGTTTGCATTCTTTAAGATATGTCTTTTTAGGACAAACTAGCAACATTCAAATATTAGGAAGACAAACTAGCAACTTGAAAATAACTGCTATTGGAATTTGTCATTCTTTATTTCGTAAGTTGCCAGATCTGTCTTATTTTTTAAGAATAATAAGTTGGCCTAAATTGGGACTGAAATTTTACAGCCCATACTTTATTTAATTTCAATGTGTGAAAAAAAATATCGTACAATAAATTTGCAGTTTCAAAATGCATTTACTTGTTATTTTCTTTATTGATTTATACTTTTTATGTATTAAGTTGTTAAAAAAAATGAATTTAAATCACTTTTCTCTGACAAAAATTTCATATTTATTCAACATCCTACGCCTGGTATTTTTAATTTGGAGGGGCTGCAGCCCTGGAGCCCATATAGACGAACCGCCACTGTATATATATATATATATATATATATATATATATATATATATATATATATATATATATATATATATATATATATATATATATATATATATATATATATATATATATATATATATATATATATATATATATATATTAATTTTCATTTTCCATGAACAACTGTCATAGTTTCTTTTCTCATTTTATGATAATTAATTATATTATCACTATTAAATTTATTCTCTACTACTGCTTAAAAAAGAGTATTACATCTCTCACTTCTCAGGTCAGACTGAATTATTTGTAAAGTAGAAAATAGCCTTTCTACACTAACTTGAGTAGGAGGAAATGCAGTTACGAGTAGAGCAAATTCTGTAACTATTTCTAGATATCAAGTATCCCACTTTTCAATTTCCTGAAGAGCTCCATCAAATTTAATCATATAAATTGAAAGTTCTTAAGTATATATTTTCCAATGAATCTTCGAATTTGAGTCTTATTTGAAATTGAGACTTTGTTTGAAATATTTCAACTTTAGCTCCAATTTCCAACTCTTTATTTTAAAAATTCCAACTCCGTATCAACTTCTTTGAGAAATTCAAACTCTGACTCACTACTCCACTTCTCTACAACCATGAATTTACGATATCAGTTAAGTGGTACATCTTAAATCACAGCCTAATATACTTAAACCTCTTTTATATAAGTAATAAAACAAAACCTGACAAACTTAATTTCACATTTTAAGAATGCTGCCACTCTATAGATTTCTTATTTTAGAAATATTATAAAGCTTAAGGAGGTAGTTCAAAAATTCATCAACACAATCAGAAAACAATGATTGAAATAAATATTTATCTAATATAAAGGGTTAATTCCATATATATTATATATATATATATATATATATATATATATATATATATATATATATATATATATATATATATATATATATATATATATATATATATATATATATATATATATATATATATATATATATATATATATATATATATATATATATATATATATATATATATATATATATATATATATATATATATATATATATATATATATATATATATATATATATATATATATTTTTTTTTTTTTTTTTTTTTACCGTAAAAATCCGAACGGTGATGATCACCAATAATTTAAATTTTCACTACTATAAATTTAGTACGAAAATCGAAAAAAACCCGTAAATTGGCATAACTGTGTTCATGTTGTGAACTTGTATTTTATTTTTAATAATATATAATAGTTAGCCTAGCTGGGAAATCTATAAAACAGTAAAAGTAGTATACTTATTCCATTGTATAAGGATATTTACCGTGCTTATTCCATTTTGAAGATATAATTAAACTGAGACCTATCAGACTTACTGTATTTATATATAAATTTAAATGTGAATTTTATCTTCACTATGTCAAACTATTTTTGAAAAATATCAGACTTTTTAGATTTAATTAAAGTTACCGGAAAATACTATCGATAGTTAAAAAAAAAAAAATTAATATCGATATAATTCGATCATTGGAGTGGAATCAGTAGATAGTGTGAGAGTGCAAATATAAAATATTTTAGAAATGAGCATTTTAAATACAGGTAAGGTTAATTAAAATTTAAATTCTTGCGTTAGTACGGAAAAAACCGTGATATTGGTATCGTAAAAACATCACCAATCATAACTCGTTTGTGTATTTTAAGGCCTAGTTTTACGTATGTTTTAAGTTAATTCTCCTAGGTTTACGTATGTTTTAAGTTAATTCACCATTAGTTTGTTGCAAACGTTGTAAAGGCTTAAGTTGGAACTTGACATTTACCTGAAAGTTCATAATTTGCATTTTTCTGTCTTCATCATTCAGACGTCTTTAACTCGGTAATTGTCTTCGATCTTGAGTTGGTCGCTTTTATTTGTTCAGTATGTTTTCACAGTTTACAAATTTATAGTTCCCTGTGCTCATGGATGCTCTGGACTCTGGAGTCAGATGCATTATGTGGTCATTCTTCATTTGAGGTAGTTCTTGCTACTGAAACGAATTTTATTTCCTACTCTATTAAAACTATGACTATGAAGTCTGAATGCATTGAAATACATTAAATAAAGCCTATTGAAGTGTGGAAAGCCACTTCTGTACAATAAATGCAGAAAAACACTAAAATTATTAGTATTAACATATGTATTTACCTATTACTGTATATGAAGGATGCCATTTTGAAAATTAATAAACCAATTTATCAATGTATAGTGACTACTACATCACTTACTGGTTGGGAGTATAGGGGCCAGTGCTTCCTATAGAGAAATATTTGTGCAATGCATTCAAATGTATATATCAAATATCGATTTTAGGATCAAAATATTGGGCTATTGATCATATCAATCTGTTAATTTTCAAAATCATGACTTTATGCTTGTTAGTAGGTATGTTTTATTAAAATAAAATTTTTAGGTTTTGTAATATTGTACAAGTGGTCTTTATTATTCATTAGGCATTATTTACTGCATTTTAATATGTATTTTGTTAGTAATAGTCAGGTTTAGGGAAACTATTTTTATTAATATACAAAAGTATGAAAGCAAAATGGTAAATTGGGCCACAGAAAATGATTTTAAATAATTGTTATTCACAGTAGTAGTGGATTTTTCATATGAGGTTTTTGCTCCACCATGGTTGCTAAAACTAACAACACCTACGAGTTGCAACTTCAATTGGAACTACGTTTAGGTATTTGAAACAAACAACATATCTTACAAGTTTCTAATACAAAAAGGTTGCGGGATCATTGGCATTACAAAAATAAAATTTATTTATATATATATATATATATATATATATATATATATATATATATATATATATATATATATATATATATATATATATATATATATATATATATATATATATGGCTTAGGTGGAGATTGTTTCTGAGTTTCGATATTTTTTATGTCGATATTTTATTTTAATCAATATTTTCCTGCCTATAATTAGCCCTAGGCTACTATGTCATGCAAATGTTCTTGTGTACGTTAGGTCTCTTTTACAGCAAATTCTTGTGTAGGTTAGGCCTCTTTTTACGGCAATTTCGGTAGTTCAGGTTATGATAAGTCAAATTAGGTTCTGCTAGAAAAGTAAGTAATAATAATTGTGTCTATGTCTAGTAATAGTACCTCTGGCAACTCTCTTGTTTACGATAGGCTTCTCCGATATTTTCGATTTTCGATATTTTTTAACAATCGAAACTCAGAAACAATCTCCACCTTTATATATATATATATATATATATATATATATATATATATATATATATATATATATATATATATATATATATATATATATATATATATTATATTTTTTTGTTTTGTAGGTACGTTAGGCCTATTTGTTAGGTTTATTTATTGGCCATTAGGTGTAGTTTTACTTTTTAAGTTGAGGTTAGGTTAAGTGTAACTAGTTTATTAAATCTAACAAACTAATTTGACTTAAAGGGTAACTATGACTAGCAGCCAGGAAATAGACCCAACCTAATTAAAAATCACTTCATTAACTACATCTAATAGCTAATAAGTCATAATCCAATCCACCAAAAAAAAAACTATTTATAATATATATATATATATATATATATATTAAAAAAAAATTTGTAACAATGATGTAGGGGGGAGTGTCGCTGGTACCTCAAGGGGATTAATAGGTGTAAATGTGTAGGTGATGATAATACCCTTTTTGGCACCCGAGAGGAATTCTCACTAAACTTAAATGTACCCCACACCACAATACACTTTTACAGAGTCACACTTACCAAATTTGGAAAACAGTATAGAGATTTTTCACTCAGTCTCCTCAAATCTTAACATAAAGTGCAACACTCAAAATGGACTCACAGCGACATGGAGGGAGAAAAATACAACCACTCTTGCAACACGACCATACAAAAGGAAGGAATTCTGTAGTCTTAAAAAAAACTACTAACATGTATATATGAAACAAAGGAAGGTAATAAATTCCAATCTGAATGGTAATTGTTTTAATAGTTACTAATTATTTTTAAAAAAAAAACTCTTGATAATAGTTACTACTTATTTTTAACAAAAAAAAAAACTCTTGATATATTATTAACTGGTCGGTCCCAGTTTTGTAAAAAAATATATAAAAATGTGTTCAACTAATTATCTCTATCATTGAAATGGAATGCATTAAAGTCAATGTAATGAATCCCAGAAGTGTGACAAGAAGACTATGGGAAAGAAGTTGTTAGTAAAGGACAGAACTAGGAAGAAGCATACAATTAGGTTAGGTTCCTTATCTGAATTATCAATTGGGTTTTTCAATTTGCGCCAACTATTTGGTCTTCTAGTTTTTCTATTATTTGATTTGGTTAAGTCTTATGTTCATAAAATTTGGTCGGTAAAGGTACGCAAAATATCCACTAAACGAAGTTTCTTTTAAGATCCAAACAAAAAAAAAACTGAAAATGTTACATTATACATTAACACAATTTTAATGTACGTTTTTATTATAGGTTCAAATATAGGTTTATTTAATTACTTTCATTATCATATATATCTAATTTTATTAACCTTGTGAATGGAATAACAAAGATAAGTTTTTCGGAAGGTTTTGTGGTCTTTTCTCCTCAGCTTCACCTTAGACTCTTAATTTGATGTCAATCTATAAAATATAATCTGATTATCACATTTATTTTTCACTACACACACTACACACTTTATTATTCATTTGTCAATGTCTTATCACATTATCATTATTACTATTTTGATATTACCTGAACCGATAAACTATCGAACCGAAGAATTATCTTGAAACAGATAGAATGTCTTTCTTCAGGGCAATATCAATTCAGTTTATAAAGAAGTCAAATTCGGGTTATGTCTTAATAGGTATTGTCAAAATCGATTTTTTATAGATATTATCAATTATGGAAAATTATAATAAGATTATTATTACAGCTCCTGGAATATAGAAATAATGCATAAAATCTGTTATGTTTACAATTGTTTTTATAAATGAACATGAAAAAAATAATTTATTCTATCTACCGCAGACAATGGTGAGGAGATGGACTTTCGAGTTAACTACTCAACAATTGTCTTTCACTCCATTACAATGATCCTATAACGTGGTTGTAATAGAAACTCATAGTATATTAGTTTCAGTAACCTGATTTTATACAAAAAAAATCTACTACTGTGAACAATTACTATATATATATATATATATATATATATATATATATATATATATATATATATATATATATATATATATATATATATATATATTGGTAAGTTAGGCATATTTGTTGGCTGTTAGGTACATAGTTAGGCCTGAACATAAAGGGTAAAACTATGCCTAATGGAATAGTTTTACACTTTATATTCAGATTAGGTTAAGTTGAACTAATTTGTTAATCTAACAAACTAGTTTGATCTAACCTAACCTGGACTTAAATGGTAAAACCTAACAGACTGCAAATAGACCTAACCTAACCAAAAAACACATTTCATTAATTATGCCTAATTTCTAATAAATAAGGCTAACTGACTAAAAACCATTTTGATAAGTAATATATATATATATATATATATATATATATATATATATATATATATATATATATATATATATATATATATATATATATATATATATATATATATATTAAATTATTTTGTCCTCAAAAATAGCTATAAAATTTGTTGCAATTTCTAGCTGAATTAGTTTCTTAGATCAAGAAACTAGTTTAGCTTAATAAACCTAAGCTCAACTTTAAGGGTAAATGTAAGTCTATGGCCAACAAATATGTCTAACATGGTGAATGTGGACTCTTTCAGTGTTTATCTCTGGAAACTAGTTCAACTTGGGACAGTCTCGATAGGCCCTTGTGGCTTCAAACTGTCTCTATTTTCCTATGTTCCTATGTTTCCTAACTTGAAGATTAAATGTATGCCTAATAGCTAGAAAATAGTCCTAACCTGGCGAATGCTGGCTATATATATATATATATATATATATATATATATATATATATATATATATATATATATATATATATAATATATATATATATATATATATATATATATATATATATATAGCTCTGAAATAGCTATAAAATCACTCCAACACTGATGCAGCATAACATAAGTTAAAAGTACTGTAAAAAAAATTTGAAATAGTAGGCCCCTATCCTCAATATCACAAAAAAATGGCATAAAATAAAGTAATAGATAATCCATCACCTATTTCAACCTTGCACTTTAAAATAAATTTAGTGGTATCCTACTAGAGAGTATTCTTTGTATATTCCAGTTATAAAATATGCCCTCAATATTACAAGATTATAGCATATAATAAAGCTATTGATCCAATAAATATTTCATACTAGCACTTGAAAGTAAAATTTAAGGGTATCCTAATTGAAAGAGTTTCCATTGTATATCCAAGTTATTAAGTATACCCATGGATATACCTAGTTATGTGATACTATCATTGTTAGCAATTTGGTCATGGATTCTTAAACAATAAGGCAACAGTTAGATGTGACAATTGTAGTGGTTTTCACATGGCTTCTGCCCTTATTAATGCACTAAATTGTGCATCTGAGAAAAGGAATATCCTTTGAATGTAAATGATACCAATACATTTTAAGGCTGGTAAATTAACAAAGGATTTTGCTGTTGATAGCTTGTAGGTTAATAGCCCACTGACCAAGACTTGAAAATTATTAAACCTCAGTAGCCTTTTGGACCCAGCAGGACTAATCCTACAATGCCAAATCAAAGAATCACATGACCATATAGTATTATCACAAAGGCATATATTGATATCTATCCTGGGTGAAATGACATATTTAGGGTAGGGACTGACTGGGGCTGTAATTTTGCTGGGGCTGGGGCCTCTCAAATGGGCCTGGGGTTGCCTAAAATTTGTAAAGAGGTCAAAAGCACTGAAATTAGCTTAAAAAAAATTAGATATATATAAATTTAATTGAGGTTTATTTAATTATAAGGGAAGAGTAGAATAGCCAGCATTCACTTAAATTAATAATTATATGCATTTTCTCCAAAAAAAATTTCAGAAAAATTACAGATTTTGTATAAAATAAGTTTAAAAAACTACAAAAAATTTTGGAAGTTTTTTTTTTCTGATTCACAATAGTGATTCAACAGATAAAGTTTGAAAAAATGTAAGTTATAAAATTATCAATATAACCTGTAATTTAAAAATATCATTTTTATTTTATTACTATGTATCAAACTTGTATCATTTAACTATATTATTTCAAAATTATTATTTTTATTTTCAGTCAATATGGCTAAAAGATCAGCTTCAGCAATATGAGAGTACTTTGCAATGTTTCAAGATAGTCTCGAAATAGCTAAATGTAACATCTGCAGTCAGGAAATTAGAAGATCTCTGAGTGCCCCAAGTAAAAATTTTTCAACCAAATCTTTGTGGGGGCATCTAAAATCAAAACACAAAGATAAACATGTAATAGCAGAAAAGCAGTCAAAAGAAAAAGAAAATATTGAAAAAACAAGAAAAAAATCTTAATTTTCTTATATTTTGTTTGAATTTTTTTTTATTATTTGATTGAGCTGAAATTTTCAGGGTATATGCATTTTTTCTTGAAGTTCTAAGTTGATTTTGAGCGTTTTTCTAAGTTTAAAATGGTTTGAGAGTTATTTGGACGAGAAGTTAAAAAAAATGAAGAGGGGTCAAACCACGGTGCTTTGTTCTTTTATGATGATGAAAAAATATTTTGATTGGAAAGGTTGGTATCTTATTGTTAATTTTATTATTAATTAAAAATTTTTATTTTTTTATTTTTTTTTTTTACAATTTTTGCGCTTCACCACGAGTGATTTTTGCAAAAGAAAATTTAAAATTAATTTATTTCACTCAAATTCTCGATTTAATGTGAAAGGTGTAGATCGTTGAAAATAATTGTGAATATAATTTCAGTTGGTTTGATAAGAATATTTTAAATGAAACTGATGCAGTGAGATATTTTCAGAAATACAAAATTATTCCATATTTCAAATTGTCATGATAATCACTCCATGCTGCTTTCAGCATATATATATATATATATATATATATATATATATATATATATATATATATATATATATATATATATATATATATATATATATATATATATATGAGTTAGGTTAGGTTAGGTTTAGCTAGATTAGATTAGGTTAGGTTAAGTTTGGTTGTTAGCTCACGATTGAACTATATTATATATATATATGGGTCATTCCAAGTCACTTCAACCGACAAAAACCCTGACCCCTTTCGATTTGTATAAAAAGTGGCACACTAACAGATATTGTTGAGAAAATATGAATGGCGTTTATTGCAGGTCTCTAGCTCATACGGTTCAGAAGATATGACCTTTGAAACTTTGGTCAAAAATGTCAATTTTCAGAGAGTAGTCCGAGGTCAAAATACAATATCTCAGCTTCTATGGCACTTAGAAGCATCGTGTAAAGACCATTTAAAAGATCTTGAATAGCGGTACAACATTTATTTAGATGATTTTGACCTCGGAGGTCAAATAAAAAATTTGACCTATTGGTGACCTTGACCTTGAAAAAAAACCTCATCATCGATTTTTTTCAAACTTTGCTGAATTATTGTTATATATGTATATTTTAATTTTTTTAATGAATTATTTTTGGTTTTGGCTTGGTTTAGAAAATATAAGCAATTTAATAAGTACAAATATCACATTTTTCACTTTTTTGCGATTTTTATCTCATTCAATGTATAGTTCCAACATTTCCATTTCTCTCTCATATATATATATATATATATATATATATATATATATATATATATATATATATATATATATATATATATATATATATATATATATATATATATTGATCTTACACTTACAATATTCACATAAAATTATCTATAGTTCACAGTACACAAGATAGCCTCTTTATATACACAAAATAAAGAGAAAAAAAGAGTAATGGTTTAAAACAACCAAAGATTTGAAAGTGGAAAATGTTTTACTGTGAAATTTATCACACTACTGACATATTTTCTTTTCCCAAAGTGAATATTAAATATTAAAATTTTATAAAAAAAAAAAATATATGATAATCTCAAAAACCATTAAGGTCTCTTATCTATATTTTCTACCTGATAGGTATAGAGATTATAACTCCAGATTAGCACTAGGCAATAAGGCCCTAGACCGGCACCTGTGAGAATTATAAATAATTACCCCAGTGCCTCACCTCAGTTTAAATGATCTAAAAATATATAATGAATTAATAATAATAATAAAAAACACAAAGAATATAACCTACTCTTGAAAGGGTAATATGCTTTCTTGAGAATAACAACCTGTTTGAATAAGAATAACCTGTTTTTAATTATTGCCCGAAATGGGAACAATGGCTCATAAGACTTTTCATTAGCACAAGTGCACTCAATAAATAATAATAATAAAAATAAATTTAACATAGAAGAATAACATTAACGTATCTAAACAAATAAACATGTTAACATCAATCACCCTTCACGCTCTCCAGTCTAGGACATGGCACATGCTTATTAATATTGTGGATCCCAAGCACAGTCAAAATCAAACAGCATAACAGCAAAGCAACAAGCAGGTAAGACTATATTCCTCAGAGAATACGAGAAAAATATACTCGGCAGCAGCCAGCCCCTTACAATATATATATATATATATATATATATATATATATATATATATATATATATATATATATATATATATATATATATGAGAGAGAAAGAGAAATGGAAATGTTGGAACTATACATTGAATGAGATAAAAATCGCAAAAAAGTGAAAAATATGATATTTGTACTTATTAAATTGCTTATATTTTCTAAACCAAGCCAAAACCAAAAATAATTCATTAAAATAATTAAAATATACATATATAACAATAATTCAGCAAAGTTTGAAAAAAATCGAAGATGAGGTTTTTTTTCAAGGTCAAGGTCACCAATAGGTCAAATTTTTTATTTGACCTCCGAGGTCAAAATCATCTAAATAAATGTTGTACCGCTATTCAAGATCTTTTAAATGGTCTTTACACGATGCTTCTAAGTGCCATAGAAGCCGAGATATTGTATTTTGACCTCGGACTACTCTCTGAAAATTGACATTTTTGACCAAAGTTTCAAAGGTCATATCTTCTGAACCGTATGAGCTAGAGACCTGCAATAAACGCCATTCATATTTTCTCAACAAGATCTGTTAGTGTGCCATTTTTCATAAAAATCGAAAGGGGTCACGGAAAAAATTGCCAAATTTTGGTTGAAGTGACTTGGAATGACCCATATATATATATATATATATATATATATATATATATATATATATATATATATATATATATATATATATATATATATATATATATATATATATATATATATATAAATAAATAAATAAATAAATGGAGCTCAAAAAAATTTTGTGTTTTTCTATCATTAAAAATTATAATTTTCATTTTTAACTTTCAAGTAAATACAGGCGGAGAAACCTTTCCAATCTAAATATTTTTTCATCGAAAAAGAACAAAGGTCCCAAACCACTAGTCCACATGAGCTGAAATTTTAACTCAATAACCTTAGCCCCAATTTCTTCCATTAGCGGGATCAGATTTTTGATATCGCGTAGGAAAAGTGTTATAAGCAGTTGAAAAAACATTTGCAAAAATTTTTCCCTTCCGGAAGAAAAATTATTTAAAAAAAAAAAATTCTTCCTACTAATTTTTTTATTTTTGGATATTATTTAGAGGGACAGGGCTGTAACTTATTTAGTGTATTATTAAATGCTATTTGTTTGAAGCGAGATATAGCCTCTCAAACTGGGAATTTTTGAAATTTGGTAAAAAATGGACCTCTTTTGAGAAGCTATATATATATCGAAACCAACAAATCGCATTGAATAAAGTATAGAGAGGAATTTGTAGCACTATCCCTCCTCTATACACCCACTAAAAATAAGAAATTTTATAGTTGTAGTTTTTTTGTTGTTGTTGTCCAAATAGGTATTTAAAAATTTCCCCCCCCCCCCCGATAGTTGGTCAGTTTTGGGCTTAACATTTTTTCTATAACTCTGGGAACAAAAGATTGTTAAAAGCTTTTGTAGCCAATAGAATTCTGAATATAGTCCAAATTTCAGGTCATTCCAAAAAGTGGTTTTTGCCTGAGCATTCATTTGAAAAAGGGTCAAATTTAAAAAAAAATTTTTTTTTTAACAGTTATAGACTCAGAAAACGCTAGAAATGGACTTTTATCATCAGGAAAAAAGTTATATACACTGAAAATTAAAAAAAAATTGAAATTGGACTATCCCCTTTAAGTATAATTTGCCATTTTAACCCCAGCAGGACAAACCCGGTTATCCCTGATTTTTAGCCTGGGTTTGCCGGGACCGGGACCCTGGTCAGTCCATAATTTAGGGGAATAATCCTCAGGAAGAATAATAATAGAGGCTTTTAAAATACATTCATTTAAAGAGGTATATTTCTAAGGAAATTTTATCTTTTAAAGCACATGCATCCGGCTTTATCATGCCTTCTCAAGTACCCTCCATAGATAAGATAATCATACCCAAAAGTGGAAATAAGAAATTAAAATAATTGTTACTGGGCCCTTAGATGAAAAAATTGACTCCTTGGGTTATTGGGTGTAATCTTGTAAATTCTTGCCAGTAATTTTTGAATTTTTCAGAATAGCCTATATATCTAAGTATTCCACAGTCTATAGGCCAGGTACTTATAATCAAAGTACAGTACTGGAGAGGACTTTACTAATCCATGAACTCAACACCCATCGAATACCTTTGCATGTAAGGTTTGAGGTTAATTAAATAGCTTTAAAAAAGCTGAAATCTTATACATTTGTGGTAATATAGTTGCATTTATTATTATTAAGGGTTTCAGAAGGACTCCTATTTTGAAGGCCCATAATACATGTTTTCAACAACCCTATAATATTTGGAATCCGCATAAGAGTACAAGTTTAACAGTACTAATTTCAAACCTATCATTATTCTGGAAAAGATATTTTTTTAAATTTTCACTTGACCAATACTCCATGGATAGTGAAATGTAATTTTTAAAAAAAAATCTTTACTGTAATTTGCCTTAATGTAGTATTAAAATAAAAATAATGTATCAATACTGGGCATGTTAATATTACTTATACTGCATTTCTAGTTATTTAGGTGCCACTGATCAAACAAAGTGAGTGTGTTATATTTTTTTTTATTTGTGATATAAAAAATTTAGCATTAAATAAAACATTAGTACAAAGCATTATGAAAAAACCTTGTATACCAATTTTCATAAAAATTGGAGATGGTATGGTTTAATTCATATTAAGATTTGATGCTGCAGCAAGAGAGATACTATAGAGTTCTTTCAGATTGTTGAAAGAATATCCATTAAGTGTTTAAACTATATTGTCCCTTGTGGCCTGTTGAATTCCTAAAAGAAAATGAAAAGGCCATAAGCTCATTTGAGGGATTCCTTGTGAACACAATGTGTTTAGAATATAGTCTTCATATTTTGCAAATGTCCAGACTTTACTGGTTGATTTCCTTTGTGAATGTTGTATAAATGGTGAATTTGACATTAAAATAAATCTACATGATGGAGAGATTACCCTTGAGCAAGTTTGGCTTAATGGTTGTTCACCTGCAAGTAAATAAGATTAGGAAACATGCAAAGATTTGTTGATTGAAAAGTAGAAAATAAATTTTATTAGTGAAATATTGGAGAGCAACTTAAGTTCTCAGATAATGTAGATGCTCTCATGATATTAACATACTATGTAGTATGCCCTAATCCAGAATTCATGATAAATAGATGAGAGATGGCATATGACCTTATTTCGTGGGGGAAAATAAAATATGGTAGCAAAATGTGTAAGGTTATTCACATGGCTGAAAAATAGCGACTGTTGATGCGTTGCTAAGCAATGGAATCAGGTATAAACATGTTCAAACCTGCGTTCGAAACATTAAAGCTTGTAGAATAGATTTCACACGCGAACTGTACAGTTATTTGTTTCATTGTTGTACAGTTATAGAAAAATGGAAGGTAATAGTGATACTCCGTTGAAGCTACGTGCAGTGACTGATTTTTGCATGTGGAAGATGTACAGAATGCGGTAAAATTCCTCTTCGTTTGCTCGAGGTGTATGCAACGTTCGTTGATGGGTCCGTAAAGCAACACGATATATACTTACGCATATACAGTAGGTCAGATGGATAGGGAGTTTCATAGACCAAACGGGGATAAGCCCTTTTACATTAATTTTAAATTCAAACTTCAAACGACTTTTTTTCCAGCCATTTTCTAATGAAAATGACGCCCTAATATGCTTATGTCACAAACCTACAGCCATAGTATTACTCCTCTTCAGGCATCCGAACCGTAAACAAATTTTTGATTGGTTAATAAGAATTACACATGTCAACTCATTTCTAATTGGGAGTATAGCCTCGTCCTTTACCAAGTCGTTAATTAAGCAAAAAAAATTTTTTTTTTAACATATCGTTTTCCTGTAAAAAAAATTTTCAAGAAAATAAACAAAGATAAACCTAAAAATATTTGTAATTATCAAAATAACCCTTTGTTATTTAAGAAGCAGTTTTAAAATTTATTTTACTGTTTTTGCGGCAATAATATGGATTCTTGATTGTCCTAAATTTATAGCATTGATCTAAATTACTTAAATTTAAATTATATTTTACTATGAAAGCAACTCTTTCCAATATTTATATATAAAGGTGAAATGTCTTCATGATGCTCCGAGAAGTGGCCGCCCTATTGCAGTGACCACTGACAAAACGTCTTGCCCGCGTTGATAACATAGGAAAATCGATGAATTAAACAATCTGAAATTGCTTCCATGCTTGAAATTCTAAAGTGTGTTCATGCAATAATTGCATTTTAAAAGTATCGAAAAGTTTGTGAGATTTAGTTGCCAATGCAGCTAATAGGATGAGGAAACAACGTTCAATATTGCTAATAAAATTATAAGCCGTTATGGTCTAGAGGGCGATCAATTTCTTCAAAACATTGTAATAGGAGACGAAATGTGTGTCAACCACTACAATCCAGAGGGAAAACGAACATCTGTGGAATTCAGACACCAAAGCCCATACAAAAGTTTAAGACTTGACCTTTGGCTATTAAACTCATGCTGATAGCATTGTGGGATGTGGAAGGCCTCGTCTTTTCGGAATATATGCCTAAGGGCACGACTGTAAACTCCGATCGTTATTGTGAAATTCAAGAAATTGAAAAGCCGCATCCATTGAATAAGACCAAACCTTACCTATTTCCTCCTGCATCATGACAATGCTCGACCATATTGCATCTCTCAGACGCTTCAACGCTTGAACTTCGAGGTTATTGATCACCCACCCTGCAGTTCTGATCTGTTCCCCATTGATTTTCACTTATTTCCAAAGTTTAAGAGTCTCTGGGGAGTGAAATTTGGTTCAGATGATGAGGTGAAGAAGTGAGTTCAACGTTTGCAGAAATGTATTGATGTTCGAGGAGATTATGTAGAAAAATAATGCATTTTCTTTGAATAAACCTTTGACCTTCTTTCAGTCTTTATTTCAGTTATCAGATTTTAAGGCAGAACAGGTGTTACTGTTCAGCCCACCCTCATATATATATATATATATATATATATATATATATATATATATATATATATATATATATATATATATATATATATATATATATATATATATATATATATATATATATATATATATATATATATACAGGGTTGGCATTGATTAAATCAAATTGATTTAATCAGTTGATTAAATCAATTGATTTTTTTATGAAAAAATCATGATTTTTTTGATTTTTTTGATTTTAAAAAAAAAAATGAAACTTTTTTTTTTTTTATGTTTTATTTTGTCATATTTTTTGATACATAATGATATAACAGATATATAAGTTCCTTAGGTTATAAACAAAAGAGAAAACAGAAAAGACAATTCCTTTTAATTTTCAACCATTTAAATTTTTATACAACATTATAAGAAAACAATATTCCTCTATATAAATTATAAAAGAAAGAAAATTTAAGCACTTTTGATGCATAATCATTAATCCATAAATTAAATACATAACTTGCAATATATAATATATATATATATATAATTTATATATATATATATATATATATATATATATATATATATATATATATATATATATATAATATATATATATATATATATTATTTTGGAAGTTATGTATTTAATTTTGGATTAATGATTATGCATCAAAAGTGCTTAAATTTTCTTTCTTTTATAATTTATATAGAGGAATATTGTTTTCTTATAATGTTGTATAAAAATTTAAATGGTTGAAAATTAAAAGGAATTGTCTTTTCTGTTTTCTCTTTTGTTCTATAACCTCAAATTGCATTAGATTAAAGCTCAATAAAATTTTGTTGAAGATTTGATTGAATATATATTAGGAATTCTAAACTCTAACAGTTCTATATTGGATAAATTATATTAATGAAGATCAGATTCTTGTATTAACCTATATGAAATCTTGAACCAAATATTAAGGTCCAAGTTATATTTCTAATTTATAAACTACTTTAAAGTTTTTTAACACAGTAAGAAGGAACTAATATATCTGTTATATCATTATGTATAAAAAATATGACAAAATAAAAATAAAAAAAAAAGTTTTTTTTTTTATTATTTTTTTAAAAAAATCAAAAAAATCAAAAGAATAAAAAAAATAAAAAATCATTGATTTTTTGATTTTTTGATTTTTTAAAAAAAATCAAAAAAATCACCAACCCTGTATTATATATATATATATATATATATATATATATATATATATATATATATATATATATATATATATATATATATATATATATATATATATATATATATATATATATATATATATATATATATATATATATATATATATTGACCTTCTTTCAGTCTTTGTTTTATTACCTTATCAGCAGTGTATGAGATTTTAAGGCAGAACAGGTGTTACTGTTCAGCCCACCCTTATATATATATATATATATATATATATATATATATATATATATATATATATATATATATATATATATATATATATATAATATATATATATATATATATATATATATATATATATATATATATATATATATATATATATATATATATATATATATATATATATATATATATATATATATATATGAACCGACCGGGGCCCCATCCAACCCCAGCCCCGGCCAAAAATCAGGGAAAACCGGGGTTGCCGGCCGGGGTTAAAATGGCAAATTATACTTAAAAATTTTTTTTTTTTTTTATTTTCAGCCGATTCTGCTGAAACTTTCAGTTATATAGATTTTTTACCAGCAAGAAAAGTCCATTTCTAGCGTTTTCCGAGTCTATTACGGTTAAAAGTTTTTTTTTTTTTTTTTTTTTTTTTTTTTTGAAATTTTACCCTTTTTTAATTGAATGGCGGTGCCAAACCACTTTTTAGAATGAGCTGAAAATTGGACTATTTATTCAAAATTAAATGGGATACAAAAGTCTCTAATAGACTTTTGTTCCCAGAGTTATAGGAAAAATGTTATAAGCCAAAAACTGACATACTATAGAAAAAAAATTTTTTTTGAACTAAAAAAATCCACCTTTTCAGAGAAAATTAAAAAAAAAAAATTTTTTTTTTTTTGACATTTTCTATTTTTGGTGTGTATAGAGGAGGGTGGGGCTACAAATTCCTCTATGTACTTTATTCGATGACATTCGTTGGTTTTGAGATATAGCCTTCAAAAAGGTCCATTTTTTGGCCAAATTTCAAAAATTCCCAAAGTTTGAGAGGCTATATCTCGCTTCAAACAAAGAGCATTTAAATATGCACTAAATAAATATTGTTGCCCTGCCCTCTTCTAAACAATATTCACAAATAAAAAAAAATAGTAGGTAGCGTTTTTTATAAATAATCTTTTCTTCCAGAAGGGTACGATTTTTGCAAACTTTTTTCAAGTGCTTATATAACTTTTTTCTAGACGTGATATCAAAAACCTATTCCCACCAATGCAAGAAATTGGGGCAAAGGTATTCAGCTAAATTTTCAGCTCATGTGGACCAGTGGTTTGATCCAGTTATTCATTTTTTTCAACTTTGGGTCCAAATAAGTTTCAAACCATTATAGACTCAAAAAAATGCTCGAAATCAACTCAGAACTTCTTGAAAAAATTCACATACTTTGAAAATTTCAGCTCAATCAGTCAAATAATAAAAAAAAAATTTCAAACAAAATATAAGAAAATTAAGATTTTTTTCTTTTCTGTTTCTTTTGACCGCTCCTTTTCTGCTAGTGAATGTTCATCTTTGTGTTTTGATTTTAGGTACTCCAAAAAGATTTGGTTGAAATTTTTTTACTTGTAGCACCCGGAGGTTCTCTCCAAATTTTCTGACTGCAGATGTTAACATTAGGGACCGACCGGGGCTGGAATTTGGCCGGGGCCGGGGTCACCCAAATTTGGCCGGGGCCGGGGTTATGGCCGGGGTTACCTAAAATTTGTAAAGAGGTCAAAAGCACTGAAATTTTAGGTTAAGAAAATTAGATATAAGGTTTATTTAATTGTAAGGAAGGAGTAGAATAGGCAACATTCACTTAAATTAATGATTATATGCATTTTCTCTAAAAAAAAAAATCAGAAAATTACAGTTTTGTATAGTTAAAGTTTAAAAAAAGTACAAAAATTAAAAAAAAAAATATTCTAATTCATAATAGTGATTTAACACGTTTACCTAGGTAAGACCCAAAGGTAAAGTTTGAAAAAATGTAAGATATAAAATTATCAATTTAACCTGTATTTATACATATCATTGTTATTTTATTGCTATTTATCAAACTTGTATCATTTAGCTGCATTATTTAAAAATTATTATTTTGTTTATACTTTCAGTCAAATATGGCTAAAAGATCAGCTTCTGCAGTATTTGAATACTTTACAATGTTTCAGGATAGGCTCGAAATAGCTAAATGTAACATCTGCAGTCAGAAAATTAGAAGAGAACCTCCGGGTGCTACAAGTAAAAAAATTTCAACCAAATCTTTTTGGAGTATCTAAAATCAAAACACAAAGATGAACATTCACTAGCAGAAAAGGAGCGGTCAAAAGAAACAGAAAAGAAAAAAAATCTTAATTTTCTTATATTTTGTTTGAAATTTTTTTTTTATTATTTGACTGATTGAGCTGAAATTTTCAAAGTATGTGAATTTTTTTCACGAAGTTCTGAGTTGATTTCGAGCATTTTTTTGAGTCTATAACGGTTTGAAACTTATTTGGACCCAAAGTTGAAAAAAAATGAATAACTGGGTCAAACCACTGGTCCACATGAGCTGAAAATTTAACTGAATACCTTTGCCCCAATTTCTTGCATTGGTGGGAATAGATTTTTGATATCACGTCTAGAAAAAAGTTATAAGCACTTGAAAAAAAAATTTGCAAAAATCGTACCCTTCTGGAGGAAAAAATTATTTAAAAAAAAAAAGCTTCCTACTATTTTTTTTTATTTGTGAATATTGTTTAGAAGAGGAACAGGGCAACAATTTTTATTTAGTGCATTTTTAAATGCCCTTTGTTTGAAGCGAGATATAGCCTCTCAAACTTTGGGAATTTTTGAAATTTGGCCAAAAATGGACCTTTTTGAAGGCTATATCTCAAAACCAACGAATCTCATCGAATAAAGTACATAGAGGAATTTGTAGCCCCACCCCTCCTCTATACACACCAAAAATAGGAAATGTTATAGTTGTATTTTTTTAAAAAAAATTTTGCCTGAAAAGGTGGATTTTTTTAGTTCAAAAAATTTTTTTTTCTATAGTTGGTCAGTTTTTGGCTTATAACATTTTTCTATAACTCTGGGAACAAAAGTCTATTAGAGGCTTTTGTAGCCCATATAATTTTGAATAAATAGTCCAAATTTCAGCTCATTCTAAAAAGTGGTTTGGCACCGCCATTCTATTGAAAAAGGGTAAAATTTCCACAAAAAAAAAAAAAAAAAAAAAAAAATTTTAACCGTAATAGACTCGGAAAAACGCTAGAAATGGACTTTTCTTACCGGTAAAAAATCTATATACACTGAAAGTTTCAGCAGAATCGGCTGAAAATTTAAAAAAAAAAAAATTTTTTTTTGTATAATTTGCCATTTTAACCCCGGCCGGCAACCCCGGTTTTCCCTGATTTTTAGCCGGGGCCGGGGCCGGGGTCAGTAAAAATGGCCGGGTTTGGCCGGGGCCGGGGCCCCGGTCGGTTCATAGTTAACATTTAGCTATTTCGAGCCTATCCTGAAACATTGTAAAGTATTCAAATACTGCAGAAACTGATCTTTTAGCCATATTGACTGAAAGTATAAACAAAATAATAATTTTTAAATAGTGCAGCTAAATGATACAAGTTTGATACATGGCAATAAAATAACAATGATATGTATAAATACAGGTTAAATTGATAATTTTATATCTTACATTTTTTCAAACTTTACCTTAGGGTCTTACTTAAGTAAACCTGTTGAATCACTATTATGAATTAGAATATTTTTTTTTAAATTTTTGTATTTTTTTTAAACTTTAACTATACAAAACTGTAATTTTTTGATTTTTTTTGTGGAGAAAATGCGTATAATCATTAATTTAAGGGAATGTTGGCTATTCTACTCCTTCCTTACAATTAAATAAACAAATTAAATTTATATCTAATTTTCTTAACCTTAAATTTCAGTGCTTTTGACCTCTTTACAAATTTTAGGAAACCCCGGCCCCGGCCAAATTCCAACCCCGGTCGGTCCAATATATATATATATATATATATATATATATATATATATATATATATATATATATATATATATATATATATATATATATATATATATATAATATATATATATATATATATTGACCTTCTTTCAGTCTTTGTTTTATTACCTTATCAGCAGTGTATGAGATTTTAAGGCAGAACAGGCGTTACTGTTCAGCCCACTCTCATATATATATATATATATATATATATATATATATATATATATATATATATATATATATATATATATATATATATATATATATATATATATATATATATATTATATATATATATATATATATATATATTAGTGATGGCATCCGCATCCGCATCCGCATGCGCGGATGCGGAACATCCGCACAAAAATCCACATCCGCATCCGCATCCGCATTTTCGAAAATTCAACATCCGCATCCGCATCCGCACTTTCGGAAATTCAACATCCGCATCCGCATCCGCATCCGCACTTTCAAAAATTCAACATCCGCATCCGCATCCGCACTTTCAAAAATTCGACATCCGCATCCGCATCCGCATCCGCAAATTAGAAAATATGACATCCGATCCACAAATATATATATATATATATATATATATATATATATATATATATATATATATATATATATATATTATATATATATATATATATATATATATATATATTATATATATATATATGCGAATTGTAGATCAAGAGTGAGGAGTGAAGAGAGAACTATCGGATTGGTTTAGCATAGGAGTGGGATTGAGACAGGGGTTTGTACTATCTCCATGTATTTAATCTATTGATGAATGGTTTACTTAGAAAAATAGAGAGAGAAGGAAGAGTATTATGTTGAGAAATATGGAGGGTGAATGTGAAGTGAATGTTTTACTTTTTGCAGATGATGCGGCATGTGTTGGTGGCAGAATCTGGAGAAAAGATGAGAATACTTGTGAGAGAGTTTGAAGGGAAATGTGCAAACACGAAATTGAAATTCAATCCAGCGAAGAATAAAGTTATGAGGATTGGAGGTGGGGATGAGGAAATGTGGAGGGAGGAATTGGTTTGTAGTAGGTGAATGAATTCAAATATCTAGTAATGTTGGGTGGAAGGTAAGGGTGGGACGGAAAAAGGAATAAAGAACAGAGTGGTAGAAGGAATGAAAGTATTGGGGGGCCTAAGAAAAGTATGGAAGAAAGGAAAAATTTCGAAAGAAATAAAGATAAGAATGTTTGAATGTATGTGTTCACCTTCTGTATTGTATGTGTGTGAAACATAGACGACGAGGTGGTGAAAGCGTTGAAAGGTAAGAATAGTTATGTTTGTAAGGGAATTGTGGCGGGTACCACCTCACGAAAGTGGGAAAAGTGATAGTGAAATATATATATATATATATATATATATATATATATATATATATATATATATATATATATATATATATATATATATATATATATATATATATATATATATATATATATATATATATATATATATATATATATATATAATTAACATCCGCATCCGCATCCTCATCAAAATTAACATCCGCATCCGCATCCGCATCCTCATCAAAATTAATATCCGCATCCGCATCCGCATCCGAACTTTTCGCAAATTCAACATCCGCATCCGCATCCGCATCCGCACTTTCAAAAATTCAACATCCGCATCCGCATCCGCACTTTCGAAAATTCAACATCCGCATCCGCATCCGCACATCTCCAAAATTCAACATCCGCATCCGCATCCGCAAATTGGAAAATATGACATCCGATCCATCACTAATATATATATATATATTCTGATGATTTTTAATTATTTTAACAGGAAGGCAGTTTTTCTCAAGTTCTATTCAGAACTTCAGTTTTTCTAGAATGGATTTTCAACCTTCCTTCAGAAGTTATAGTCTTGGGTCAAATCGCTCTTCAAATTTTGAAGAAGAAAAACAGAAATATTTAAATCTTCCTTTGGATAAGAAACGAAAAGTTTACAAATGTGGTCAAAATTTTCATACCATTGAAGATGTAGGTAAATATACAAATATTGGTCGAAATCTATCAAAGGATCCAGCTTTTCAAGACGATCTCCAAGGTAGTATTTATAAGGTTGATCAAAATTTGAATAAAAAGATTGGGATTTTCTTTGGAAATATAGCTGCCCTAGAAGTGGATGCTATTGTGAATGCTGCTAACAGCTCTCTTCTTGGTGGTGGGGGAGTAGATGCTGTTATTCACAGAGCTGCTGGACCCAACTTGCTAGATGAATGCAGAACTTTGAATGGTTGTGATACTGGAGAGGCAAAAATTACGGGAGGGTATTTACTTCCTGCAAAATATGTTATTCATACAGTTGGTCCTATGGGAGAAAATCCAGCGTTGTTAGAAAAATGTTACGTTAATTCATTACACTTAGCAGTGGAAAATAATCTCAAAACAATTGCTTTCCCCTGTGTATCTACAGGAGTATATGGATACCCCAATAAAGAAGCTGCAAAAGTGGTGCTTCAGACGGTTAGAACGTTCTTAGAATCAAATCACAAAAATATTGAACTAATTGTTTTCTGCCTCTTTATGGACGTTGATAAAGATGTTTATTCAAGATTTTTGCCATATTATTTCCCATTGTCTTAAATTACTAACGTTTTTTGTTTTTTGATGAGTAAACCTTATATATATATATATATATATATATATATATATATATATATATATATATATATATATATATATATATATATATATATATATATATATATATATATATATATATATATATATATATATATATATATATATATATATATATATATATATATTTCCACCATAATGAAGAAATTAATTATTGGAAATTTTTTCTAAATTCAGGAATGCCTGTTGTGCTGTTCCCTAATAAGCATCGTATTTAATCATTTCTGTAAGCTGTTTAAAAAAAATTTAAGTTTTTCTTTTAAATGTAAAATGAAATCTATTACTGACGGATCGGAAAATTAATCATATTAAAAAATGAAACATTGATATTTAAAAAGAAAAAAAAAAAAAATAAAAAAATATAATATATAATATATATATATATATATATATATATATATATATATATATATATATATATATATATATATATATATATATATATATATATATATATATATATATATAATATATATATATATATATATATATATATTATATTTATAATATTAAATAAATTTTTTAAATTTTTATTTACCTTTTTCAATGTTGTCATTGATTGATTGATTGATTTTTTTTTTTAAATTAACGAAATCTGAAAATTTTTGGATTACAAAACTTGGTATTACATAATTACAATGAATTTTGAAATGTGCTGAACTTATATTAAAATTTTTCGTTCTTTTCAGGTTACATATTTGGGATATAAATTGTGAAAATATTAACGAACAATACACCGGCCATGTAACTTTATTTTGAAAATTGGCATTAGATTTCTCGAATTTTTATAATTGAAAAGGTATCTAGAATTAAATTGCTGCTACTTAAATTTCTTTCAATGTTCGTGTTTGCCATAGGACATTTTTGTCAACTCGGTGGGTTTGGACATCAATGAAGGGCACTTCAAAAAATTTTATTTCTACTTTGCAAGTTTCTGCTAGTACAGAAATTAAAATCTAATATTAAAATTTGTAGTTTTTACAATTATAGTAGTTCAGAATTTAAGTCGAAATAGGGTGAAGAATTCTCTGAACCCAAATCGATTTGAAGGTTGAAGCAGGTCTTTTAAGAAGTTGAATCTCTTAATTTCATTAGGTGGAATAGGAACTGGCCTCGAAATCCAATTATCTGAGTTAGGTTTTAATTGAGTTCTATTTTTTGAGTATATAGACATTGAGAGAATAAATCTAGTACCCTATATATATATATATATATATATATATATATATATATATATATATATATATATATATATATATATATATATATATATATATATATATATATATATATATATATATATATATATATATATATATATATATATATATATATATATATATATATATAATAATCCAACTCGGTAGGTGGTGCCTGTCAATTTCTACTCTTCCAGAATTTTAGGTTTCGTGCGAGTAGCAGCCTTGGTAAATAGAAAGACTTATTTTATGTAGCCAGCTTCCATCGTTTCTTATAGCAGGAATTTTGTTGGATGAAATTTTAAACAGCTGAGGACATTTTTCGCAAATGGCAGTTAATCGTAAGCCATACTTTTCGCGCCAACAATTTCTACATTTTGGACTAAATGATTTATGAGTTTTGTATTAGTTATCAGCAGCAGAAGTCTGTGGCGATAGTCACACCTCTCAATTCTGAAAATTTTTTCCAACTCTGACAACAAATATTTCAAAGCCTTTGCAGATAATGTGGAGACCTAAATTTTCAAAGTTAAGGGTTCCTGTGTAGCTTGGTAGGTAGCCCACATCCAATCACTTGAACTATTTAATGAGTTTTTTGCATTTACTTGGAACTTCCATATGAGACATACTGTTGGACAATGTTAGAATTTATTATACATATTTTGCACAATGTAAATTTTCAGTCGGTTTTCTCGAAACTTTTAGTCACTCCCTCGGCAGTTATCCTATACGACTTTGTAGAATAGTCTATATACTAAAGACGTCAAACTTTAGATAAAAATTTAAAAAGAAAATCTTCCATCTCAAAATTCAAAAAAGTTAATTGGTCGTCTTGGAAGTGACACGGCAAGTCTGATACAACAATACAGCAAAATGACAAATATACTTTTTTCTTGTAAAGTTTTTTAAAGGCAACTACGAATATTAAAGACCCTGAAGAATAAAACCTTAACAAGAATACATTTATTTAATAGGTCAAAGGAATGAAATCAGATCTTTTAAATATAAAATGAAAAAACTTTAGACCATCCATATCAGAAATGTTCTGAAGAACAAAAGTACTAACGGTTAGAGATTACATTAATCTACATTTTTATCGAGTAAGTTAGTTATATTGCACCAAATCGAATATAAAACTTCAATAATTTTAAACTATCAAAAATGTACAATAATTTTTCCTTTGTGATATTAATAATAATACTAATAATAATAATATCTATTAATCTACATGAGATGAAAAATATCAGTTACTTATAAATTAAAATTATATACAGTATTTGATCAACATAAAAGCATAGGAAGCGAACTCTAACTCATTAATAAACTAAATATAAAGTCTGATAAACACTTATGAAAAAATGACCTTATCTAAATTTCATTCTGTTATACATTAGAAAGTATATCTACATCCCAAAACTACAATAAAAAATATCGCGAACTTTGTATAAATCATGTAAGGCTATTTATAAGGCGCTAACAGACGCATCAAGGGCACTTGGATTTCAGTACATAAATTGGTCATATTTCTGAGCATTTGTTTGTTCTGCTTAATTGAGATAGGCTAATCAACATCATCTTATTTTTCATATGTAGACACCGTTGTAATTAGCCTGAATATCAGATTTATTATTTTTTTTAAAATAAATTCACAAATTACCTTTTCTTTCTATAAAAATATGCTAAAATTATAAAATTAATAAATATATATAATTATATATAATATATATATATATATATATATATATATATATATATATATATATATATATATATATATATATATATATATATATATATATATATATATATATATATATATATATCACACATTAACTTAGCACCAAAAATTTCATGTTTTGTTTTTCATCTTACTGGAGTCTTGACGGAATCATCTTTCATAATTGGAGGACCATCAGGAAACAGAGTTTCGTATTGCGGGGGTAACTCCCCTTCTCTTAAACTTGCAAGGGTTTTATCAGCAGAAGAATCTTCTAGTATGACAGTCTCGTATGTTGGAAGTGGTTCTTCAGGTTCAATATTCGGTGCAGTTGCTGGTTGAGATGTTGGTATGTTTGAAAATACTGCTGACATAGGCCTTAAAAATAAAAATATTATTATTATTAAAAAATGTCAGAAAAAGGAACAAAAATTTCTTTATATTCGCCTTACACACATACTATCTTTCATATCATCACCTTTCACTCTTCAGTCGACGATTCCATCACGATTTCAAACCTTTTACTTTGGATCCCATTCGAAATAGATATCTTTCACATATCTCTAAGGAACAGACAAGTCAGTCATTTTCAAAGCTTCAAAAATTCATTTATTTATCAAAATATTTTTGCACATACCTACATCCAAGAAAACATCCAATTCAAACTTTTGTTTGTCCTAAGTAATCATGGTTTTTAATTTCTTGTGATCTTTTTTTTAGAAGCATCACATATTTCTCTTTCGCTAATCACAAGCTTCTACGAGGTAAGGGGTTTTAAAATTTCACTCTCCACATAGCTCTCTATCCCAAAACCTAATCGCTATATTATTTCTTACATGTACTTCAATAGTAAAATCTTAAAACGATCTCTTTCTTATACTTTATCGAATTCATATGAATTGAGCATTTTCAAACTCAGCATACAGGGACATGTCGATTTTCGATACTGACTCAAATGTATAAGGAAAATCTGATCTGGATGTTGGCAAGGCAGTGTGTTAATCAGTAGATGATGAAAAGAAAAAGGAACATAATAGCAAAATCAACAAATCGGAAAATCCATTGATATGTGGTAGTTATCAACTAAATTTGTATGCCCTATTCGTACACATGTTGACTTCCATGTTGAGGCAAAGGAAACAAAGAAAAGACCAAGGTATTAGAGGGGTTTAACAATGCACAACAATGCCCAACAAATGTCCTCTCTCTAACAGTCCTACCAGCACGATTAATTTTTTTTTCAAAGGATAGTAGTAGTATGTGGCTATGTAGCAGGAATTAATTCTTTATATATATATAGATAGGAGGGTAGTGTCTACTATTTTTTTTTTTTTATGAAGATGAGCTTGGTACGCCTCTCAGTCAGCTTGTACGTGACTTGGTATATCGACATGAAATGGGACCCAGGTAAAATTTACCTTTCCTTGTGCGCACAGAACTGAAAAAGGAATTTTTGAATTACAAAAAGCAGATAATCAACATTGTTCCATGAGCGCACTTTTGGAAATGGAATAATTTACAATGGTTTCATTGGTATCGAGGATCATGAATCTGGAAACCGATAGAATCAACGCCACTAACTCTGTTGTAGTGATAAATAAGGAGGAATACGTAATAAGATACAGCCAGTCGGAAAAAAGGGTCGATGCTCTAATGTCACCCTTCACTTCGTTTTGGAGTCATCAGTGTAAACGGGAACTATAATAATAATAATAATAATAATAATAATAATAATAATAATAATAATAAAAATAATAATAATAATAATATGCAACAAGGAGCTATAAATATTCTAATTTTAAAAAAAATGAAAAAGGCACAAATCTTCAATCATGAGGGGGAGGGGGGTCTACTCAGAGGATTAAACAAGGATATATATATATATATATATATATATATATATATATATATATATATATATATATATATATTATATATATATATATATATATATATATATATATATATATATATATATATATATAATATATATATATATATATATATATATATTATATATTAAAAATTCGCCTTGGTGACACTGAAAATAAATTTTTGCAATGTATAAATTTTAAATATTTCATAGAATAGACAAAAAATTATTATTATTATTATTATTACAAAAAATAACATTGCTTACCTACTGTTTCCAGACAACCTCGATTTTACTTTGCATATGATAGTTGAAATAATGCAAATTACAAGCCCAGTCACTACGATACTAATAAGTGTGATGATAATGATTGAAGTCAAATTAAACACGTTGCTCCTTGAATTACTCACTTTAAAAAAAATATCAAATATTAATTTATGAATATTATTATTATTATTATTATTATTATTATTATTATTATTATTATATATTATATATATTTTTTTTTTTTTTTATATTTTTTTTTTATATATTTTTATATATATATATATATATATATATATATATATATATATATATATATATATATATATATATATATATATATATATATATATATATATATATATATATATATATATATATATATATATATATATATATATATATATATATATAAGGTGAAAAACCATAACCATGTACATTTCATTTATCATTAGAACAAAGCTAAAATAAAAAATTCGGGTCAAGTAAATTAAAAAAAATTAAAAATGGTTGAATATTTGATATTTGCCAAAATTTTCAGTAATTACAAACTTTCAGCGATGTTCATTTCTTTTTTCATAGCAAATAAAAGTGACCACAAAAAAAAAAAAAAAAAAATATGTACAGTCGTCAACAGAAGTTCGTTCCTATTAGGCTGGAAATAAATATTTATATAAAATGGAGATCATTTCATAAAAGTTCTATTTTGAATAAAAAGAAAATAAAAACATTCAGCGGGGCTTAACTGAACTGTGATTGGCTGAACCTGAAATGATCTCCATTTTATATAAATATTTATTTCCAGCTTAATAGGAACGAACTTCTGTTGACGACTGTACATGAAGCTTTATAGAACAGTGCAGACTGTACTCGAAATTGTTCTGAACTCTGAAGAAGATTTTTTGATTACCCTTCTGATGACCATTAACAATAGCCAATATGTTCTTTTTCTTAACTAATTTTAATACATATATATATATATATATATATATATATATATATATATATATATATATATATATATATATATATATATATATATATATATATATATATATATATATATATATATATATATATATATATATATATATATATATATATATATATATATATATATATATATATATATCTCAGAGATAGGCGAATTCGTGAATTCGGATTCTAAAATTGCAAAGCTAACTGGATTCAGATTCGACAGACCTTGGATTTAGATTTGAGAAATCCAAAAATTAGGTGGATTCGGATTCGAATCCTTTCATTTATTGTAATATCAAAATTTGAAAATCTTTTTTTTTTTTTTCTCCTACTGATAAAAATATCTAACCTCTTGTCAAAAAACATCTCTAATTAATAACTTCTGTAAATTTGCCATACTGCCTCTTATTCGTCCTGACTGTACTGTAGCTAACCCTCCTTTCTGAAAAGGCTAATCTCCCTAGCCTCATTTTTTCAACTCCACCCTGGAAGATTCTATCATCCCTCACCCTATTTCTCCTCTCAGGTGTTCTATGTCTCTACCTGTAATCAGACATGATCGTGAGTATGAGATCCTGAGTTCTATGGATAGCATTCTTCCTCGTATTTTAAGGGAGTGTGCGGAAGTGTGTGCCTGAGCTAGCTACTGTCTTCGTTTAATTCTATTCTCTATGCCTTAATACTAATACTTTCCCTCTGTGATGCTCAATTTTTGAAATGCACAGATACTGTCACCATTATTGCTTGAGATAAAGATAGGCAGTCTGTCACATATCTTCTCCTGTAAGGTCTTTAAGAAGTTTACATTAATCTATGAATTTTTACGTTTCCTCTTGCCCTCAAATTAAAATCTTTAGAATTTTCCCAAATAATGCTTGGTTTTGATAAGATCTATTTTTAATTTTTTTAAATAGTAGCTCCTCTTGACGACGTTGATGACTGTTTTGACTCAATAATGTATTCTAATGAGAAAAAATGAGCTACAGGAGTAAATGTTTTTCCAAAAGATGTTAACTAGAATAATTTTAAATTTTTAATCGATTTTTTTATTAACAACCATCTTATTTTCCTTACGCCCTTCTTTCTAGTTTCAGGAACACTCTCAAAGCCAATGAGGTCTAAATAAATAGCATGAGCATTATTAAATTATTATTACCGTGGCTCAAACGGTAGGGTGATTGACTCACGTGCTTGAGGGCGCCGGTTCGATTCTCCTTGGGAATCCTAGGTACATACTACCTAGAAAAGTTCCTCTCCTCGAATAGGGCAATGCCCGTGAGATGTGAACTTAAAAAAAAAAAAAAAAAAAAAAAAAAAAAAAAAAAAAAAAAAAAATTAATTGGTCCAACTGACTATTTCTACTTGATTGTTGTTCTAGCAGAGCTTTGTGATGGATGTTTCTTTTTATTTTCTTCATTTTAACTAAGGTTTTTTCATCATTCAATTAACTCATATTTTTTTAACATTACATTTTAGAGTTGTTGGTATTTGTGCTTTTCTCCACATTCCCAAAGCATCATTTACTCTACAGTTGATATCAGTGTTTATTTATAGTTTGATTCTTGCAGTTTTTAAAAATATGTGAATAAAGCGATAACTACTCTGATGGAAGAGTATGCTGGTTCAGTTTACCTGATACTTGGCTAATCAGCCCTATCTTTGTTTCGTTTCTGATATATATATATATATATATATATATATATATATATATATATATATATATATATATATATATATATATATATATATATATATATATATATATATATATATATATATATATATATATATATATATATATTGCTAAAAAAAAAAAAAAAAAAAAAAAAATGTATGGTTGCTCATGTTCGGGATGATGGTTATGTTCGGGATGATGTGTATTTTATAATGAGCTTTACTGAATGAATCAATATTATGAAAAATTTAAGCAAATATCCAATATTAACTTTGTGGTAGAACTCAAAATATTATTGAGTGATCCAAAAAAATTTCGCATTTTTTTACCTATGATAATCTAAGTCGACATTGAGGGTATAATGAAATATCGGAAATGGTATTCTTTTTGCGTCAACCCTATATATATATATATATATATATATATATATATATATATATATATATATATATATATATATATATAATATATATATATATATATATATATATATATATATATATATATATATATATATAATATATATATATATATATATATATATATATATATATATATGAGTAAGCAACTAGATTGAAAATAATTTTAAAAGATTAATAGGAGTTTTACTTACTAATTGAAAGAAAATATAGAACTTTCAGTATTATATATGATTATTAAAAAAAATTCTTGACATATCTTTTCTCTCAGATTAAAAATTATTAAGTGCTTTTTTAGCATATACCAACTATGATTCATGAAAGTATACACCAATATTATTATTATTTTCCTTCTTATTACTATTATAAATAAAAATTATTCTTTACTAACCTATGCATAGTCTCTCATCAGTGGCTGAACCCGGAAAGGCACAATTAACGTGTCCATCACAAATGAATTCTTTGTCTATGCAAAAAACATCAGTCCCGTAACATTTCTGCTTCTCACTACACTCTGCTGCAAACACTGAATATCATCAAAAGAACAAAAAATTTTATAAAACTGAGAATAACTACAGCCATAAAACTCTACGTAAGAAATGAGATTTCGTAAATTAGAATGATAGTTCAAATACCATCACCAAAAGATTGTATGAAAACATTTAAAGAAAAGATTAGATATAAATATAAACCTAACTTACTGAACTTTATAAGATAAAAGACATTGTTAATCAAATAAATAGTTTTTAAAATTTGTAATACACAAAATAAACATATACAGCAAACCACCACAATTAAAAGTTAGAAAATTCAAAGCAAATAATTTTCTAAAGCTATCAATACAAAGTTTTCTTATACTGGTTATACACTTGGCCATCAATACTCAAGGTTATTCAAGTTAAAAAGTATTCTTTATTTTAATTCTGAGAAGTGTTATTAATATAAGTGGAGTAAAATTTCGTTAACAAAACTAATTTAATTTAATTTATATATATATATAATATATATATATATATATATATATATATATATATATATATATATATATATATATATATATATATATATATATATATATATATATATATATATATATATATATATATATATATATATATATATATATATATAATTCTCAGTTAGGTGCAGTGGTGTCAGCTGAAAATGTACTTCATTCGAATTTCTGCCGTCGTTAACGATTAGTTAAAAAATCTAGTGGTTGTAAAAATAATTCTCAACTATTGTTTGTACATATTGTATGTACAGTCATAATGTTGTATAGTAACGCTTTATGGACTAATAATTTTTATTCCCATCTGCCTGATCAACTTCCTAAGTTTAAAATTTCAACTATTCTAGGAAGTTCTGTAGGTTAATTTCAAAAGAAAAAAAAATGCCTCACAAAATTTTTACGCCCCTTCATATATATTCTTACATTTATACGAGGATAACATCCTCTTCAAATTAAAGGAGCTTATCAAATGAATGCTCTAAATGGGTTCCTATGGAGGCCTTGCAAGCTTTCATTCTCTGCTATTTACTTCTCCTTTGATCTTACATTTACATAAATAAGGTAAGATGAATTGTTCATTCTGAGTTTTCAATCCTGATAAAAATATCCTACTTATTAAATGATTATAAAAAAATAAAAAAAAAAATAAAAAAATAAAAAAAGTAATATAGATAATAAAAGGAGGTAAATATGTTTTACATATGTTAATAATGTCGTTGTATAATGTTTTGTGGGAGGAGATTTCAAAGTATCCTACATATTAAAATTTTTTTTTTGCAAAATTTAATTATATATATATATATATATATATATATATATATATATATATATATATATATATATATATATATATATATATATATATATATATATATATATATATATATATATATATATATATATATATATATATATATATATAAAAATTAGATAACTTGTATATAAATAATGAGAATTTCATTTGGTCTGAGAATTTCTTTTTACTTAACAATTAGCATTATACTGAGAGAATTTACTTGTAAATTACACTTCTCCAATGTAAAAAGGCAAAATTGGTAGTATTGGACGAATAATCCAAAGTAACCTTCAAAAATGTATAAATGAATATTACATATTCAACAAAACATTCATTTAAAATTTTAACAGTTTCAAACACTTCTTAGCCTAAATACTTCCATTTAAGAGTTAAACATTACCAAAGGTAATTAAATGTTTTAAATACTTATTCATGCCTTACCAACTAATCAGGACTGCGGAGTCATAACTATTTATTAATTTTTTTTTCTCTTCTTTAGCTCCCCAGATAAAACTCGTTATATTTTTAGTTATGAGGACATTAATTCTACATTATGAAATTTATGGAGCATAATAAGAAAAATACTTGTTGCTCACTTTTTTCCTTTACTTATAATTACATATATATATATATATATATATATATATATATATATATATATATATATATATATATATATATATATATATATATATATATATATATATACTGGCACCGCAGTCCTTCATTCCTTTTGGTTTTTTAATTTTAAAAATGAGGGTGTGAAAAGTTCAATTTTAGTTTACAAATATAAAAAACCATTTTTCTTGGTCCACATTAAACTCCTGAGTATGGAACCAAGTGTACAACTATTACCATATATATATATATATATATATATATATATATATATATATATATATATATATATATATATATATATATATATATATATATATATATATATATATATATATATATATATATATATAATGTTAGTAGAGATGCATACAATCATTAAAAGAATAGATTTTAACTACCAATTCGAAAAGAATTTAAAATATCACTTTGAGTAGCTTATAAAAAGAAAAGCAATTAAAAGAGAATTCATAAGTTGAAAGTAAATATTTTAAAGCAAAACTAACATGCTAGCAACATAGCCTATTATACTGAACACCAATATTAAACTGCAATACTTATAAGGGCTACAGCAAAGATCTTGAAAAAGAATAAATAAAAAATAGCAGAAGGCAAATATAAGAAAGGGCTGTAGTTATTCATACCAAAACAGATGTCTTTTTAAGAAGACCTCAAATGTTGGCAGCATCTGGTAAAAACATCGCAAAATTTATAATACAAATTGTTAAATAAATATCTATAATAATAAAAGGAATTACAATGCTTACATTATGCTTTAAGCATCTTCTCATTTTTAATTAAGAAAATAATAGTGTTCTATTCTATGGTAAGTAACATATTCCAAATTATAGTAAAAAATGCTACTTATTAGAATTAGAAGCTTTGAACCCTTCCATTTTAAGAGTATTTCATAATCCTATATTTTCTATAATATAGGCCTATATGAAAATAATTTGCATTATACGGTAATAACTTTTTGGAATTAAGTAAAGTAGACATAACCCTCTCCACATCCTTTATAGAAGAAAAAAAAAATCAAACTTTTGAAGTTTTTACTTAATAAAATATTACCTTTTAACAGCTTTAAATTCAAGATTTGTAATCTTTCTGCATTTTATATTACAAACGTATTTTGTTAAATCCTTAATAAAGGTTTAATGAAAAAAAATTTAAAATTTATTTGTTCAATGATCGATCTAATGTGTCGCAGTGGTAACAAGTTTGAGAATATGTTTGATTATAATATGAAGCTCCAAAATCTTAAATTTGATATGTTTTCCATTATTATTATAACTCTACCCTTTTGATTGTACAAAATACTGTAATGTGATATAATGTACTGATGTAATAAAAAAAAAAATTTATCTTGCAATCCAAATATACAGGAAAAATATCTTTACTTCATCTACGGAGGGTAAAAACAAAGTTTATTTACCCAAAGAAGAGATACAAAGATTATGAAATACGTGAATTAATGTTAATTTTTTTTAATATATATATATATATATATATATATATATATATATATATATATATATATATATATATATATATATATATATATATATATATATATATATATATATATATATATATATATATATATATATATATATATATATATATATAATATAAAATTTTGTTTTAGTTTCCACAAGAGGACATCTGAAGCTCCTGCTTCGTCATTTGTCCTATAGTAGTAACGATCACAATAAATGTTTATTAGGTGTTTTGAATGTAGTGAACTAAGGGGGAAAATGAGGTGGACAAGCAAGTGGGGAAAAAAAATTAAAGTGGGAACTCTAACGGTATTGGGGTATGGGAAAAAAGCAAGTTTGCAATATTCTGTGTGAGAAGTGAATGGAGGTTACTCATACATGTAAAAGAGGGAGATTATAAATTGTTCTACCCTACTAATAGCAACATCCTGAGTTAAGGAAATGTGAGTACTTTTTTAGATAATGAAAAATTCGTCTTACTCTATATATATATATATATATATATATATATATATATATATATATATATATATATATATATATATATATATATATATATATATATATATATATATATATATTAGTTTACCACCACTAAAGAACTGGGCCCTATATATATATATATATATATATATATATATATATATATATATATATATATATATATATATATATATATATATATATATATATATATATATATATATATATATATTAAAACCACATCTTTCATGATGTTAAAATATTCAGAATTTTGAAGTCTGTTATACGGAGAATCGAACCCTGACCTGTTAGATGGTAAGACGGAATGTTATCTGTGTACCACGACAGTACAAAAGGAAATCCTAATGAGAAATTTCACGAGCAACCTGTTATGGAAACCCTCTCAAAGGACTCCCTGACTGCACTCGGGTACAAGGCAATGGAGAGTATTATCTTTAACTATCAGTAACGACCTCTTGCCTTGTACCCGAGTGCAAAACCTATATAATAATAATAATATAATTATTATTATTATTATTATTCCTGGTATCATGACAATCAAATACTATTAATGTTAATATTAATTATTCCGATTATTAACGTTTTTATACGGTCACAATAATTATGTACTTCGCTATGCTATGTAAAATATCAGATCTTACTTATTTAAACAACTTTAAGAAATTAATTTTGTTTATGTTCAGTTATCCCATTTATGAAAAGTAACTAATTTACACGATTTATGAAAAAAGTCTTACACTTAATAAATTTAGACTTTTTCTGTTTTTATTTATCATTTATATTTTCCATTCTTAAATAGTAGTTTAAGAATCATTCTCAAGAGGTAAATCGGTTAATGTTAAATACTATCATATAAATATGTTAAAGAGTTTGAAGTTATTTTAAAAAACTAGCTGAATAAAAAAAAAAAAAACAACTAAGTATCAAAGATAACTCACATCAAACAATAACTTCTAAAACAAAAGTTTAAAACAATTTAATTTACCTTGTTCACTTGCATGTTTAAAAGTGGTAAAAACCACTTTAAATGAATTGTTTGTTCCATGCCTATCCTCATTATCTTGATGGAAAAACATCGTCATCTTATTAGTGGAAGTGTGAAAGCTATTTGCATCCGTGCTTAAATCATATATGCTGCAAAAGCATAAAATCAATTCCATATAATAAAATTTCAGTTTTAACAAGTTTCATGAGTATTATTTTTGATAAATAGCTTCAAAATAATTAAAATCTTTAAAAACAGTTAGAATGCCATGTCAGTTTTATAAAACATTACAATCAAATTTTAAACATGCATACTTTAGGGATATCTTATCAAATTAAGACATCTATACTCACGGAAGGGGACGGATGCCATCTAATTGTTTATTCCCACAAAGTTGTTCCGAGCTCTTCGATGAGAGAATTCGAAGATCGAGCAGCGATATTAACTTTCTAACAAATCCTTTCCCTTCCGTAAAAAACTGCAAAAAAAAAAAATATATAAATAAATAAAATGTATAATCTGTTTAACAAGTCAATAAATAATCTTATCGAAACTACTAATTTCTAAACCCTTCTTTTTGAATATAGCCATAATCAAAACCATTTTCAAAAGTTAAAATGCAGAATATCATGTTTTTAATTAATATAAATTGCGCTTCACGAAGTTAATAATACTTTATTCATTTTAGAATTTCAAAAGAAAAAAATGGTTTTGGAGAAGAGAAGTTTGAAAGAAAAACTTTACAACCCTTGTAAAAACAATTAAATTGTATGATGGATTTTTTTACTTGAACGTTTAGAGGAGGAGATATCAAAGTCACTAATTCAGAGTATTGGATTATTACTTCTAACTTTAAAAGAATTGATATGCGTTTATCATTCTTTATTCAAGATACCATTTGTAAATATATTTGTATAAAGGACGAAAAGGTATGAATATAAGATGATTATTATTAAAAAATAAAAACTAATAATAATAACAATATTTATTAATTTTATTTTAACTCTCTTCTTACCTGGATATAATCTGAACATTCCCATTTATTGTTTGCATTTTTTGAACCTCTAATTTTCATATGTTCGACAGCTGCAACAATTGACCAGCCTTTTTTTGTTTCTACATCTACCTATATATATATATATATATATATATATATATATATATATATATATATATATATATATATATATATATATATATATATATATATATATATATATATATATATATATATATATATATATATATATATATATATATTTTTTTTTTTTTTTTTTTTTTTTTAAAGTAATGTTCAAAAAGAAAATAAATACTTACCATACATTTATGAATACTTCTACTTCTTGGAATATTTTTATAGTCAAAAGTGTATCCTACTTGAACAATTGCTCCTTTCCAAGGTTCTATGTAAATCTGTGCTTTTTCTTCAAAGCATTTGTCTTCCAAATTATCTATAACAAAAAATAGGAAAATCTTGGGTCAATAAAGTAAAGATAAACCTATCTTCTTAAGTTTTAAATACAGATATGACTTTTTATGGTTAAGATATGTAACATACACATAAAATTTTAAAAAATTACATCAGCCTTCAAATAAAGGTCTTTAAATTCTAAAATTTATTTTTATGAAGCAAAGTTTCATGGTTTAACTAACAATATTATATTTTATAACATAAAACACTTTATATTTAAATGTACAAACATTAGTAATATTAGCAAACTCCATTCTCTTTCATATATTATGAAAAATATAATTTCCTGATTTTCACCTTCATTATTTTACTGCCTTCTGGTTCATGAATTACAAGTAAATCAAATATTCCCACAATTATAAAGCAAATACAATTTATCCCTTCATATAGTGCCATCAGGTCAATTTAACAGTACAATGTACAAACTAATACAAATTCTTTTTCTGCCAAAATTACTCTTTTATACTGAAATATGATATGAGATTTGCCAGACCTTTCCCATACTTTCATATCTTACAATACTGATGATGAAATCTCACTCAAATTCTTGAAAATAAAGTTGTCAAACTCATAGGAACATATGTTCCTATGAGTTTGACAACTTTATTTTCAAGAATTTGAGTGAGATTTCTTCATCAGTATTGTAAGATATGAAAGTATGGGAAAGGTCATATTTCTCGTTCATATTTCTAGTTTTGCTATAAACCACACTGTTCTTATCAATAATGAAATTAGTGGTGATAAAAAGAATCGTCTTTCTGGGTGATAAAAATTGTCAGTGCATAAATATAATAAATATATGTATATATATCTTTCGCCATTACTAACAATGTTATCATTAATAGCATTTTTTCATTATTATTTTCACTGCACTCTCTCAATGCCTGCGTTTAGTCCAATTTCCAAAAGGTGTGATTTTATTTGAAAATGTGAAAAATGATTATAAAATTCTGTAATCATTGAAAATTCATTTGATGACCATATAATTTCTTTGAAATTTTACTTTTCAAATAATTAATATAATTTAATTATAACTAGTACATGATTTGGGCTCAAAGGGCACAAACTTTATTGCAAATAGTAGAAACTTTTCAAGAATAATAATTACTTTCATAATTTTCTGTATAAGAATTATACAGTGTATCATTCTTGTACATTATCATTTTTGTGCATTTCTGCCATTAATGAAATGTGGTATATATTCTAATGTTACACTGATTCATGAATAAACAATTATGAATTCAACACAATCTTTAATAATTTATATATATATCATGATGGATAGCAAATATAATCAAGCTTTCAAATTGCTTTGTAATTTCTAATTTTCCTTTTACAGAAATAACGTTTTGAATATTTTTTTTTACAACAATACTTTCTGTTAGCTATTCATTGGCCCATAAATGAGGGTTGTAAATCTTAACAACAAAATAAAAGCACAAATAGAAATTTCAATCTAATGATCTAGAATTGGACCAATTATAGCACAATATAATAATTTAGTGGACCACCAAACACTGGGAAGAAAATATGTTTAATTTATTAAACAAAGTTACTGAATGGAAAATTAATTTAGCAATTACAAATATATTAAAAAAAAATTATATAAAATAAGAAAAACAATTCCACTGATTTATTATTTTTACAAGTAACTGTGAAAATCATTATTCTTGCTTTTACAGCAATTTGTTACAGTTCTAGGTTTTAATTATTATTTGTCATGATAATTGTCCTCTTCAAATTAACTCTGACACTATGGCATTATAATTATCAACGTTATCTAAATAACTATTGCTAGCTTAAAGCATAGTTGTTTAGTTTAAACCACTTGGTTTAATTAATCAATTTTTTTTGGCTTAAATTACTTGAAAAACTTTTATTTATTTAGTTTTTTCCCTGATAAAAAGTAATTTCAACAATATTTTACATGAAAATATTTAGTTTATACATCCGCTATATATATATATATATATATATATATATATATATATATATATATATATATATATATATATATATATATATATATATATATATATATATATATATATATATATATATATATATATATATACTTTCAATGTAAATGCATAGGTATATTGTATCAAAATATATTTGTAAAAATGACAGTACTGAATAAATTGAATGAAGTTAAAACAAGTTATATGGATATAGGCTTTTAATGATTTTGAAATTGAATGCCTAAATAGGAAAATATAGTTTTCATGATAATAATTAATACATATTTTAGAAACTTACAATCTCTACTATAAAATAATGATAAAAGGTACTCACATGGGGATGGACTATATATACTTGAAGTATTTGTTCTATCTAGTGCTAACTTTGTTTCTATTCTATATAAAAAAAAATTTAGTGTAAATATTTGTATAATGCTGTAATTTATCTCCATTTTGTACATTAATCTGAAAAAAAGCAAATAACAATAAAAATTTAAAATATAAAGCTTTAGCAATGTTGGCAAATTTTATTAATAACAGGTATAAAATTGGATTATGGCTACAACAGATCTGAGGTAAAGATGGAATTGGTTTACACCACTAAAAATGGGAAACTTACGAGATTAAGTACTGAAGTAGGTTTAAGTTTAAATGAGCATGGTTTAGATTCTATGATCTTAGAAGAAAAAGTTTCTATATTCAAAATGTAAGATAATTTAGGAAGTACCAAAAAGTTGTTAGGTTACTGGTGCCTTTCTATTCAAGAAGTGTAATAAAATATAAATTAATATATAATAAAAAATGACACTAAAATAAGTTAAGAGAAAAATAAAATTCAGAGTTTCATTACTAAATACTGTTTATTGCAGGGACAGTGTACTTTCAGAAGAGTGGTGGAAGATGAGAAGAGATAAAAGGAAGGTTACATGACTGTCTATTCCAGATAAATGGAATTTGCATTGTATAGCTAACAGTTATTTCATAATTGCTTAGTTCTAAACAAGTCTTGATAGGCCCTTGTAAATTCTAACTGTCTCTATTTTATGCTTTTAAATATGTTTTACATTTCGTCACTGATATCATTAAAGAAAAGGGAAAAAGGATCAGCAAGGCAAGATGATTTTTAATAAAAAATTGGGGTACTTACGTATTAACGCCACCGCAGCAGAAGTGAAGCTTAGAAACTTTAATTATTATTTTCATTCTATATATATATATATATATATATATATATATATATATATATATATATATATATATATATATATATATATATATATATATTATATATATATATATATATATATATATATAGAGAGAGAGAGAGAGAGAGAGAGAGAGAGAGAGAGAGATAAACATTTTGCTTAGGTTAGGAAGGTTGGAAAGATTACGTAAGGTTTGGTAGGTTAGGTTATGTTAGGTTAGGTTACTTTAGGTTACGTTAAGTTAGGTAGGTTAGGTTAAGGTAGGTAGGTAGGTTAGGTTACCTAACTTAACATACCTACCTTAACCTAACCTACCTAACCTACCAAACCTTAGGTAATCTTTTCAATTTTAATAACCTAAGCAAAACGTTTGTCTCTCTCTCTCTCTCTCTCTAAATATATTTATTCTATATATATATATATATATATATATATATATATATATATATATATATATATATATATATATATATATATATATATATATATATATATATATATATATATAATATAAAATAAAAATAATAATTAAAGTTTCTAAGCTTCACTTCTGCTGCGGTGGCGTTAATACGTAAGTACCAAAATTGGTATAAGCAAATTGATTGTGGCATAGTAGGTGATTCTGGTTAAGTAGTAATACATAGGATTTTCATTCTCAACTGCATAGATAAACTATAAGCAGTTTGGCACATAACTATAGGCTGTGGCAGTTGGGTGATACAGAACATAAGAAAATAGAGATAGTAACCACAAGGGCTTATCAAGACTGTCCCAGTAAAAAAATTACGAAAGTTGTCATTCACTATGAATGGCTCATCATATTGCCACCTTTCCCCATGTAAACAATTCAATCAACCATACTATTTCCCATGCAACATGCAATTTATTAAACCAAATCATAAATAAATGGGTCATCTAAACTCTAAACTATCATACAAAATCCCTGATATCACAAAGGAGAGTAAGCCATACTATACCCTGATCATCCATATATTGATCTAACCTTTTATTAAAAGTTAAAAGAGTTACTATCAGCAATACCATGTGATAAAACATTACAGAAATTAACTACTCTGTTGCTGAAAAAATACTTTCTCACATCTAGATGGCATACCTTCTTAATTTTTTTGTTATGACTCCTGGTATGCCTATTGGGATAGAGTAAAAAGAACTTACTCATATCTATATTGTTAATTGATTAAAACATTTTGAAAACCTGAATAATATGACCTGTAAATCTTTCCAAAGAATACATCACTAGTTCTTTTAACCTATCCTTGTAACTCTTATTTTTAAAACCAAAAATCATTCTTGTTGCTCTGCCCTGTTCTGCCTCTAGCATATTAATGTCTTTTCTTAAACAAGGAACCCAACCCAGTACTCAATCAGTGGTGTTACATAACCATTATAAAGCTTACTGATCACCTCCTTACTTTTATAATTTACATTGTGGTTTATTATTCCTAGCATTGTTAACTCTATTCCTAGCTTCTAAACGCTGCTCTGACACTTTCAAACTACTGTTGATAATCACACACAGATCTTCTTTATTCAGACTCAAGTCATTCCCCACAACTCAAGACTTTAAGATTATGAGACAGCTTTGATAACCTATGTGCCTTACATAGTTTTATTCTTTTTAGATTCTAAAATATTCACATTTTCAGCACACACTAAAATAAAAATAGGAAAACTGGAATGAACACTCATTTTGAGACACCTTACTAATTACCATTGTAAGAACTAAGAAACCTTGCTCATTAGGATGCGATGTCTCAAAAGAATCGATATAGGTATTTATCATTCGATATATCGAAAAATTTTATGTTGCAAATATTTTTAAGACCGATATATTGATATTTATCTACAATATCATTCAATTAGTACCATGAGCCAAATGAATTTTAGGGATTGTGTTACTAAAAACAAATAATAAATTCTACCTTCATTATTTGAAGAGTAGATATTTGTTAAGAGGAAAAGGCACAAGGTAAGTTATATTTGTTTTATATCTTTTATGATGATGTCAGAAGAAAGACCTAGAGGTTGAATGTAACATAATTAACATGAGATTTGATGACCATATATGTATATAGTATAGATTCACATTAGACTTGATGGAAACTAAAGGAAAACATTTGAGTGTAATTGAGAACTTCTTTTAATTGAAAACAGAAAAAAAGTTGTTAAAACAGATAATGAACAGACACTATAAGAATCCTTAGTTTTAAACATTAATGGAGTGGAAGTGAATTAAGTGATGTCCGAAAATGTTGCTCGATCATAGTAAAAATATAATTAAAATTATACTAATTTAGGTCAATGCTATAAATTTAGGACAATCAAAAATGCATATCATTGCCACTAAAACATTAAAATAAATATAAAATGATTTCGGAAAAACAAAGGGTTATTTTGATAATGATAAATATTTTATATTTATCTTATCTTTATTTATTATCTTGATAAAATGTTTTGCAGGAAAAACAAACGATAATATTTATTTAAAAAAATTGCTTAATTAACTATGTGGTAATTTTTATGTTTAAAATAGGAGGAGACTATTACTCTCAATTAGAAAAGAGTTGACAATGTGTAATTCTTATTAACCAATCAAAACTTTATTTACAGTTTGGCTGCTTGAAGAACAGTAATACTATAGACGTAAGCAAATGTAAAGGGGTTTACCCCCGTTTTGTCTATGATTCTCCCTATCCATCTGAGCTACTGTAGTACTGTATATACGTTAGTATATATATATTTGTATTATGGCCCGATGTCACTGGATTTGTTCACCTTCTTAAGAATGATTGTCTTTTGTTTTTGTTTTTTAGAGCCGACTTTACCAACAAAGACTGTACGCCGTCCTTCCAAGTAGACAAAAAGCATTAAGTGAGCTACGTACTTACAATGAGATCTCGTGATGGAATTAAGAACAGAACATTATGGCAATAAAAATAATTAGATAAATTTGTAATTACATTTTGTGTGACAGTGAGGCTGTACTCGTGGCAGATTCTGAAGTGAAACTTAAATGTTTAATAGATGAACAATTGATATAGCTTTGGAGAATAATGGGAAGTACAGTTATTTTTAAACTCTTATTCATTTAAATGAAAGATGTATAGATGAAATTAAGAGAGCCAAGAATGCATATAATGAGAAAAATAATTTGGTGACAAACACCATGCACTCAGTTAAAAAAAAAAAAAAAAAAAAAAAAAAAAAATCATTTAATGGTATGAATTCAAAACTATCAATATGTTGAATGAATGTGAGCAGGATTACTTAACTAAATTGAAGCCCGGAATCACGAAATACGTATATTTTGGTGGGTAGGAATTAAAAATAAGATACCAAATATTTTTAAGAGGGTTAATGAAAGTAAGAAGCCTTTGCATAACTACATCGGATCGGAACGACAGAATTACAGAAAATCCAAATTAGTATGAATCAGAATTAGGATCGTAATTTAGGTCAATGCTATTTTTAATAGTATATGAATATTATATATTATATATATTTTATATATTATATTTTTAATAGTTATATATATATATATATATATATATATATATATATATATATATATATGTATACTATATATATATTATATATTATATATATATATATATATATAATATATATAATAATATATATATAATATATAATATATATAATATATATATATATCATAATATATATATATATATATATTCATTCATCACTTAGGAGCTGGCGGCCTTCGATGATGGGATGGTGCCTCTAAGAACTCGCGTCCTGCTTGCCCCAGTGCAGGGTATGATCTTTCTTCATTAATCTCTACAACATTCAAGGTCTTTTTTTCTAAATTTCCGTTTGTCGAACTACCTCTCTTTTTCTAAACCTCATCTCTTGTTCTTAACAGAAACTCAGGTTCTTGGGTGCTCTGACAACAAACCTTATTTGGTTACCTCATTCTGGCTTCGATCCTCAATTTTCAGCCAAAGGTGGTTGTTGCGCATATGTGCACAACGATGTCATTTGTTCTTGTGTTTCTAATTTGGAGTCTTCTGAATTTTCTACTCTTATGACTTAAGCTTTCTAGCAATTCTACTACGAAATTTATTTGTTCTGTCTATTTATCTCATAATTCTAATGACTATAAAAATTCTTCGAATATTTAAACTCCAAAATTTTCTTTCTTCTTCTCCTTTCCCTGAAATCATCATTTTAGGTGATATCAACGTTCACCACCGTCAATGGCTTTCATTTAGTTGTCATGATTCAGTTGGTGAACTCGCCTATGACTTTTCTATCCAGAACAACCTTGAGAAGATGGTACAACTCCTTACCTGTATTGGTGATGAACTCAGTATATTTGATCTTTTCTTAATCTCTTATTCTTCTCCTTATATTGTTAAATTCTTTCCTCCTCTGGGTTCATCCTATCACCTCCTTATCTCCGTTTTTTGTTCTGTCTCTTCAAGTCTTACGCAAGTGCGGCACTCGCCTCAAGCGAGAAGACGTTTCTGGCATTTCGGTGCCACTAACTGGTCTGACTTGCGGTTGTACTTCTCTGATTTCCAATGGAATGATTTCTGTTTCCGGGGGAGGAGTCTCTCGGAATGTGCTGAGCTAATAACCGAAGTGATTTTTTCAGCAATGAAGGTGTACATTCCTTATTCTTTCCCTTCCCTTCAACTAAACTTAACAAACCTTGGTTCACCTCTACTTGTTCTTGCGGTATCCGCCTCAGGAATGCTGCCTTCAGGGATTACCGTCTTCTTCAAACCCCAGAAAGTCATTCAACTTGCATGATATCCCGGAACCGTGCAAAATCTATTCTTCGTAACACCAAAAATTCTTTTCTCTGTCGTAAATGAATAATCTTCCTGGTTCCTCTTCCTCTCGTCCTTATTTCTGTCATTTTGCCAAAAGTGTCAACTCTAACTTGCTTCTTCTTCCTTCTCTCCTCTAGTATCTTCTGTTGGCACAACTGTCATTTTACCTTCTACTAAAGCTGAACCCTTCACTCATAGTTTTGCCTCTAACTCTACCTTAGACGATTTCGGAGCTATTTCTCCTCCCTCAACCCCCTCCAACTCATATCTAATATTGTAATTTCTTCTGAAGATGTAATTTCTGCTTTCTCTGAGCTTAACACTAAGAAGGCGTATGGTCTTGATGGTCTGGAGCTTGTGATTCCGAGCTTGCACCGTGCCTTGGTAAACTATTTCTTCTCTCTCTCTCTCTCTCTCTCTCTCTCTCTCTCTCTCTCTCTCTCTCTCTCTCTCTCTCTCTCTCTCTCTATTTCGACCTTCCTTCTTGCTGCAAAGTAAAGTGATTAAACTCAGACGCAGATTATATCAGTATTTTTAATAGTGTATACTTTTCTGTTGAATTCACAAATGAAAAAGCTGATAATTTACATGATATTCTTAGAGAAGAAGCTTTAGATTGCTTTCTATTTCTTTCGAATTAAGACTCAGAAAATAAAGGAAACTTTTATAAATGTTGTATTATAACGCATATTGAGGATAAAAAAATATCTGCATGCAGGTCTTGATGGTATCTATATGATAGATTTCTAAGAAAAGGAAGCATCAGTTATCCATATGCCTTGCCCTTAATATTTAAATGGTCTTATACTTAATATTGTGGGTACCATAGGAACGGAAAATAAGATGTGTTGTTTTGGGTACACATGAAAGGTAGTAAAGAATAATTAGAAAATTCTTATATTATCAGCATAATATATGATATCATAATTTGAAGTGAAAAATATTGTCATTTATGTAACAGTACTTTTCATTATATGCTCAGTTTCATGTGTTTATGTACATGTTTATTTCTTAATAAAAATGTTTTTTGTTTGTTTTGATCATTCTAGCAGTTATAAAATTCCGTCTTAATAGAAAACTGTTTATATATATATATATATATATATATATATATATATATATATATATATATATATATATATATATATATATATATATATATATATATATATATATATATATATATATATATATATATATATATATATATATATATATATATATATATATATATATATATATATATATATATATTTATATATTATATTTATTTCAATTTATTATATATTTTTTAAACGATAGTATCATTTCCTTTACCTATCCTGAAAATATCGATTTCCGATTTATCCCTCTATTTTTTTAAGTATCGTGTATCGCTACTGCTTAATTACGTATTTAATGATCGAAAGAGGGTAAAGTTTGAAATTCTACTAATCAGTCGATGACGTTATCTCCCTTTCCCTACTATTTCCTTTTTCCTGATATTTCTGTATGTGTAGTATGGAAGGATATTTATTTACACATACACACACACATACACACACACACACACACACACACACACACAACACATATAAAATATTTATATATAATATATATATATATATATATATATATATATATATATATATATATATATATATATAATATATATATATATATATATATATATATATATATATTATATATATATTACCGATTGATATCCTTATCCACTGATGTCAAAAATTCTTCTAATCTTATCTTTGATTGCCAGTATAATTTTCGTAAAGAACGCTCTACTGGTGATTTTTTCCCTTCTTTCTAACTATTGGTCCTCTACTCCTCGGCATTTCGTTGAATCTTTCGCTCTCTTGCTAGACATATCGTAAGCTATCGATAGAGTCTGGCACATAGCTTTGATTTCAAAACTTCCTTCTTTCAGAATCTATCCTTCTCTCTGTGACCTCTTTGATTTCCTTTCCGCTCGTTCTATAGTAGCTGTTGTTGACAACCAACGTTCATCCTTTAAATTTATTAATAGAGGTATTCCTCGAGGATCTGTCCTATCTCAAATACTTTTCGATTTTTCATTAATGACCTCTCAATTACTTCATCACCTATCCACTCTTACGCCGATGACTCCACTCTTCACTACTTCTTTCAATTTGAAAGATGCCCCTCTCAACATCCGGTAATTGATGTAAAGATGATGGCCTTGGAACAACTAACCTCTGATTTTTCTCATGTTTCAAGTTGGGGAAGAGAAAACGGTCGTTTTCAATGTCTCAAAAATTCAATTCCTCCATCTCTCTACTCGACACTGGCTTACATACAACTACAATATATTCTTTGAAAACACAACTCAAACTTTCATCTGCCCTTATATTCCCGGGTGTATCGTTTTCTGGTGATTTTTCTTGGAAAGATCATTTTACTTCTTTTTCTACATAAGCTTCTAAGAAGTTGGGTGTTCTGAGGCGCCTTCAGAATTGCTCACGGCCCCCTCCCCAGTTGCTTGCTCTTTATGGGGATGTTGTTCGCTCTTGTAAGGAGTATGCATCACTCATCTAGGATGTTCCACTCATATAGCTCTTCTTGAAAAGGTGGAGTCTAGAGTTTTTCGTTTTATCAACTTCTTCGCTCTCGCTAACTCTCTGCGGTCTCTTTCAACCTGTCGATTTGTTGTATCACTCTCTTCACACTATCACTAATACAACGGACACTGCTCTTCTGAGCTCTCTCGTCGCATATCTCTTCCAATGAGAAGAACTCTCGCGACACGCCTTTCTGCACAGTCTTATTCTTTCTCTGTCCAACTCTCTGACTCCAGACTTAACGGTTATGTTCAGTCTTTCATGTACTCTGCTGGTAAAGTCTAGAATACACTCCTTTTTCCCATTTTTTCCAACTTCCTTTGACTTGTATATACCTTCAAATGCAGTGTCACTCCGATTTGATATTCTTCCAACTCTGGTGGAAATTTGCACCACCTTTGCCTTGACCACCGGAGGAGACATTGAAAAAAAAAAAAAAAAAAAAAAATAATAATTTAAATAAATAAATAAATAAAATACAAAAATTATGATTATTACAGAACTTTCTGACGATGGATAGATACCGTAACAAAAGTAAGACAAAAATGAGTCTTTTATATATATATATATATATATATATATATATATATATATATATATATATATATATATATATATATATATATATATATATATTATATATATATATATATATATTATATATATATATATATAATATATATCGACAAAAGTTTTCGTTTTTTGTTGGTAAGAGCAGTTACGTCAAACATATTCTAATAAACATGCATAATTGAAGAACCAGTTAACAAAACCTTTTTATTTATTCTTCGAGATTTTTTTTTCGACCGTTCTTGTTAAAAAATTTAAATATGATTCATAAATAAATTCAATTACATTACAAAACTATGAAACCCAAAGCCAATGAATATGAAATTAAGTTTTGAAGAAGAATTAATAAATTAGTAAAAAGAAAGCTTAAAAATCTCGCCGTTAAAGATTGAAAATGAAACGTTTTGGGTTGCCTTCTTGTATAATTTAAAACGATTTTGCGTGTATATAACAGAAGTTTACGGATGATATTATCCCAATTATCTTTCAAATCAAATGTAGAAGTAATTTTTTTTTTAATGTTTAAATTAGGATACTTTATATCTATATATATATAATATTATATATATAATATATATATATATATATATATATATATATATATATATATATATATATATATATATAATATATATATATATATATATAATATATATCAGAACTTTCAGGTCCTTACTCATATCCTGCCAGAGGAATAACTAATGGTAGGTCTGAAGAGATCCTCATGCTTGGTGGGTATCAGGTTTTCTTCCGCTTCTTCCGTTGAGTCTTTATGAATAGTCAGAGAGTGCTCCTTCAACACACACACACACACACACACACACCACACACACACACACACACACACACATATATATAATATTATATATATATATATATTATATATATATATATATATATATATATATATATATATATATATATATATATATATATATATATATATATATATGCATTGTGCTTTAAAACACCAAAATAAATCGTACTTATTTAGATGAAAAATATTAAAAGTGCTAAAGATATAAAAATTAGACTGAGTTTCCACACCCAAAGCGCAGGGTAATGATTCAGCTCCTGTACAGTGTTCCAGAAGAGGGACACCTACATACAAGCGATTTAATAGAGAACCATGATTTTTGGGTTCAAAAATATCATAGAAAAGTTTATAGAACATTTATTAATTTAAAAAAAAAATTCTTAATGAAAAATTCAGTTTCACAGGTTTTGCCTATTCAAGAAAAGAAACTTTTGTTGGTAGTAGACCTATGTAGCTATCATCCACAGGTGGGGTTCAACCGGCGCCCTCAAGTAAGTGATTCAATCACCCTACCGTTTGTGACACGGTAGAACGATAGATATTAACAGACGTGTTAAAACAAATAAAAAATAAAATAAATTTTTAGTACAAGAGATTTAAAATAAAATTAAGAGTTTTAATAAAGCTTTTAAATAAATTGTAAACATCTCGCACAGGAGTTACAGTTAATATTGGTTAGATTCTTTAATATACTTGCTGTACACTCCTTAATTGTAATATTTATTACTTGCACGTTAAATTAATTTAATATTGTTTCTCCTGAAAGATCTGACTTAAAATTTTGAAAAGTAGTAAGTTTATTTTTAGATCGCTTATTCGTACTTTTATTGCAAATCAAAACTCTAATTAAGTCATAATATACAGGATGAAGACATCTCAAATCCAAGCTCTAATTAACTCTTAATATACAGGATGAAAATCCAAGCTCTAATTAACTCTTAATATACAGGATGAAGATATCTAAATCCAAGCTCTAGTTAACTCTTAATATACAGGATGAAGATATCTAAATCCAAGCTCTGGTTAACTCTTAATATACAGGATGAAGACATCTCAAATCAAAGCTCTAATTAACTCTTAATATACAGGATGAAAACATCTAAATCCAAGCTCTAATTAACTCTTAATATACAGGATGAAGATATCTAAATCCAAGCTCTAGTTAACTCTTAATATACAGGATGAAGACATCTCAAATCAAAGCTCTAATTAACTCTTAATATACAGGATGAAAACATCTAAATCCAAGCTCTAATTAACTCTTAATATACAGGATGAAGACATCTCAAATCAAAGCTCTAATTAACTTTTAATATACAGGATGAAGACATCTAAATCCAAGCTCTAATTAACTCTTAGCATAGAAGATGAAGATATACCGCAAATCAAAGCTCTAAACTCTTAATAAGATGATCTTTTTAAACTTAAGCAATTTATTTACTATAAATGTCTGTATTATATTCGAAGCATCACTGATGAGTTAATATCTTGTTTTTATTGAAATTGATTTATAATGATCATAATAATAATAATAATAATAATAATAATAATAATAATAATAATAATAATAATAATAATAATAATAATAATAATAATAATAATAATAATAATAATAATAATAATAAATAATAATAATAATAATAATAATAATAATAATAATAATAATAATAATAATAATAATAATAATAATAATAATAATAATAATAATAATAATAATAATAATTTCCTTTTAATTAAATATAATAAATAATAAAATATATTAATTAAAACGAACTTTAAATATAGATTAGACCTTAGACCGAAAAAGCTGCATTTTTTCTTCTTTTTTTATAAACTTTACATCGCATGGCTTTGCCCTATTGCCTTATTATTGCCTTTTTTTCAATTAGAGCTAATAATTAACCGACCTTTTAAATTATATTTTAAATAATATGTATTATTGATTTTCGTTTTATTTTCAGACTTTTGTTTATTTAATTCTATTTAACGATTTTAATGCCCTTGACAATGGCAAAAGTTCACGAACCATAATAAAAAAAACTCAGTTTTAATATATATATATATATATATATTATATATATATATATATATATATATATATATATATATATATATATATATATATATATATATATATATATATATATATATATAATATATATAATATAATATATATAAAAACAAAGCAAATAAAAAAAAATAAAAAAAAAAAAAAAATTAAAAAAATAAAAGTAAAATTAAAAATGAAAGAATAATATTTTGTTTCTCTTCAAACTTATGTATTATATTACATATATATATATATATATATATATATATATATATATATATATATATATATAATATATATATATTATATATATATATATATATATATATATATATATATATATATATATATATATATAATATATATATATATATATATATATATATAATTATATATATATATATATATATATATATATATATATATATATATATATATATAATATATTATATTAAATTGAATTATATTTCTAACATGAAATATTTAAAAGATTCATAGCTTCGCGGAACAAATATTGTTATTTAATTAACTGTGGCTTGTATTTTTTAATATACAGAGACCCCAAAGTAAAGAGCATTTGATGCTGATAAGATAAAAGGAGAATTTTGAAATTACCAAAGAAAAAGAATATCTCAGAGTGAGTAGTAGTGCTGGCTAGGTTTTGCTCGCTTTAATCTATTTTTTAACTCACTTGATCTGATGCCCATGTTTTCACACTCGTAAAAACTGTAATGTAGACCTAAGGTAGAAACCACCAATACACTGAGGACGGGAATAAACATATATCGCCTCAGACCTAAGCAGCACACGAAGTTAGACTTTGTATTTAAAGAAAATTAAAATTTAAAATGATAGTATGTCTAAGTTGTAAGTACGAATATTTAATGTTCGGACCATTCCTTTTGTCTAATCGATCTTGAACAAAGATACCCTCGCTAAACCTTTAAACTATCAACCAAGTGACTCTCACCTGTATTATATCTAATATCTTTGAAACTATCCTTACCCCTCATATCCTGGATCATCCTGAATCTCATTCCCTTCTTAAAGATCATCAGTATGACTTCCGACGATAGAGGTGAACCGGTGACACACTTTCCTATCTTATTGATTATTGGTTTCTGCCTTTACGGACAATAAGGAG
>SEYY01018792.1:125000-130000 GCA_009176605.1 Armadillidium nasatum | reverse complement strand
GTATTTACTATATTTACTTATTAATTATTATTTAGGCGAATAAGCTTCGGTTAACGGCGAAATACGTTATGCAGAAAAAAGATCAAAAATTAAAAAAAAAAAAAAAAAAAAAAAAAAAAAAAAAATTAAAATATATATATATATATATATATATATATATATATATATATATATATATATATATATATATATATATATATATATATATATATATATATATATATATATATATATATATATATATATATATATATAGAGAGAGAGAGAGAGAGAGAGAGAGAGAAAGCCTTCATATCAAAAAAGTTTTGGTATTTTTTTCCTATTTTGCAGGTTCAACAAAAATTCCTCTGCTCGCCGGAGGCAGAATTCTGATTGCATTTTGGCTTCTCGCGACTGTCATCTTCGCAACGATATACAAAGGGAATTTGAAAGCTCTCCTAATTTTTCCTAGGGTTTGTATTTCATAAGATTTCAAAATTTTGCTCTAAAAGAAAAATAATCTTAATTAATAAAGAGCTTGCAAAATAATTTATAATTTCTTTTTTTATGTACAATTTATGAATATAATTACATTAAATTATTTCCATACAAAAAGTGAACCCTCGTTTAACGAAGTCATTCTCTCCCAGATGTTAATTCATTTTATTAAATTTATTTATTATAATTTAAATTAATTAAAGGACAAGATTTTTATTTCGTGTTTTCACTAATTTTTTTCATTTCCATAATTCAGTCGCTTAAATCGGGAATTGTTCCTTTTTGGAATAAAGGGGGGTGGGGGAGGGCTTTTCCCTTTTAGAAATAAAAAGTAAAAGATTCGATTATTTTCAAAAATTTTAACTACTGAAAATAAAGTAATTCTACATCTTATTTTAATTACCATTAACCAAATAAAGAGAATCACACTATATAATACAAATATATAGTAAATGGAAAAATTGAAACATCATTTAAGGCACATTTCATACAGATGTATTGTATTATAACGGAATAAGTAAGAATTAACTAAATACAGACCCTACTGATATACTTTAATTGGGTTTTGAAATCAAAGGCTTAGGTGTAGATTGTTTCTGAGTTTCGATATTTTTTATATCGATATTTTTTTATATCGATATTTTATTTTAATCGATATCCTTAACATTAAGGTAGTTGTATGTCGCGGCAACGTTCTTGTATAGGTTAGGCCTCTTTTACGACAACTTCGGTAGTTCAGGTTATGATAAGTCGAACTAAGTACGCTAGAAAAGTAAGTAATAATAATATGTGTGGTTTAATAGGGCCGTAGGCCTGTATCTCGCGGCAACGTTCTTGTATAGGTTAGGCCTCTTTTACGGCAGCTTCGATATTTTCGAATATCGATATTTTCTAAAAATCGAAACTCAGAAACAATCTACACCTTTACCGAAATCAAATAAAAAAATATACCAACATGGCTATGATTTTCAACTTAAATTTCTTTTAATTGAAACTTTATTCTTCATAATCTAAACCTTAATTTACGACCTAAAATAATTAATTTATTCGAGAACGATGTATGTTAACAAAGATCTTTTAACTATACCTCCAAATGTTACGCCCAAGGCATTGCTGAACTCTGATTATGATTTGCATAAGGGATCTGACACGACCAACTAAGAGCGTGTTCCTAAATTCCAGGTAGAAAACATTGCTAATTTGGGATACCTTAGCCCAATCAACAGCTCACTATCGATGATATATGTAGTAACATAATTTCACATGAGACTTCACCAATGGTCAACACCAGTTTTTCATCGTAAAATTTGAGCTTGTTATTTTTATTTATACTAATATACAACATAATAAATTTAGATATTCTGTCATGCCATTCATTGACATTTTTTCAAAAACCTTATAACTATATATGACAAAATGTCATCCATTAAAGAGATATTTTTAATAATCCCTACAGATTGTAATTCCCATTGATTCACTTGCGGATTTGGTGAGCCAAGATGAAATTAAATGGGCATTTATACATGGATCTATCATGGCACTATATTCAAAGGTGAGCCTAAAAATAGTTACAGAATAATATATATATATATATATATATATATATATATATATATATATATATATATATATATATATATATTATATATATATATATATATATATATATATATATATATATATATATATTATATATATGGTATTATTCAAGATCAGTATCCTCATCTTCAAACGATTTTTTTTATGAAGTATCGATTTTTTATGAAGTATCGACTATTTTTTAAAAAAAATAAGTCAGACTGCAGTATGAAATTAACCACTTAAATATTTCAAAAAGCGAGCATTTGTCTAATGGGGGCTCTGCCCCCCGTACCCCCCGACCCGTGAGTGATGATGATATTATCGACTACTTTTCCTGTCGACGATTTGGGGTAGTTTCTTATTGACAGGTAGGCAGACCGAAAAGATAGGGGCGATCCCGATATATCAAATCAAATATCGACATTTACAAATTTCGATATTTGAGGATAATGATCTTGAATAAAGCCTATATATATATATATATATATATATATATATATATATATATATATATATATATATATATATATATATATATATATATTATATATATATATATATATATATATATATATATATATATATATATATATATATAGGTGCAAGTTTCCTTCGTCACAACATTTAATTTTTATAAAAGAATTTATGGATTCGGACAAGTTATTGTTTAAATTTTTATTCTGAAGCTGCAAATGATTTAATATATTATTATAAAATATATTTAATATATTATTATATATAAAAAAAAATAAAAAAATAATAAATAATAATAATAATAATAATAATAATAATAATAATAATAATAATAATAATTAATAATAATAAAATAATATAATAATAATAATAATAATAATAATAATAATAATAATAAAAATAATAATAATAATAATAATAATAATAATAATAATAATAATAATAATAATAATAATAATAATAATAATAATAATATTTATTTAAAAGCATATTAAAATCCATCTCCGAGTTTAAAACAATTTAACTTTAAGTAATATTTATTTATTTATTAAAAGGATGTATTTTTTTTATAAAGGCTCAAAAGAATTGTTTTATTTACATTTGTAACTTTTTTGGACTTCACAATAAATTTAATAGATTAATTTTGAATGATTATTTCCAATTTTTAGTTTTAAGTTGAAGCCAGAATTTTTGTTCGATTCCTATCATTTGTCATAAAAATTAAAATGTTGTGATGAAGGAAACAAGCTCATATATATATATATATATATATATATATATATATATATATATATATATATTATATATATATATATATATATATATATATATATATATATATATATATATATATATATATATATATATATATATATATATATATATCATTAAGTTTATTTATTCGAGAAGTATTAAGAGCCTTGAAAGAGGTAAGGGTGGCTATCCCTTCGAAAAAGCCTTGCTCCAATTTTAATTAAGTTTTGTTTTTATTTCTGTATATATATATATATATATATATATATATATATATATATATATATATATATTAATATATATATATATATATATATATATATATATATATATATATATATATATATATATATATATATATATATATATATATATATATATATATATATATATATATATATATATATATATATATATAAATAATATTTTATATATATATATATATATATATATATATATATATATTATATATATATATATATATATATATATATATATATATATATATATATATATATATATATATTATTATATTATATATATATATATATATATTTTAAAGAAATAATAACAAAAGCAGATTTCAAAAATAATATATAACAAGCTGATTGGAAATAAAATAAATATTTTAGCAAACCTCTTCAAAATCTGGGTTCTCTCCACAAACCAGTTAAAAAAAAAAAAAAAAAAAAAAAAAAAAAAAAAAAAAAAAAAACGATATTTTCTCATATGAGAGTGACTAAATCAAAGAAAGACAGATTCAAAATATAAAACGTTAAATACGTCCATCGATATCTCCAAGGTATATCCACCCAAATACTCTATAAATTACGCCATTACAAAAACGATAGTATAATCTATATGCACAAACATGAAGAAACGTTATGAAGATTTTTAAAAGTTGAACCAATTTTTTTTTTTTTCGTGGAGAAACTTCCAAGAATATGTCCATGTTAATTCCTCCGTACACCATCGATTGTGAGTTGGCGTCCTCAAGTTATGGGGCTGGTGACACCTTTCAAATCCCATCAATCATTGCATATTCCAGTTTCCACTTGATAAATACAACAATTAGTTCTTATAGAACTCATCTCTATATCTTAAGGGAAACTTTACAAAAACCTCAACTCTCTAATCATACTTTGATGCTTTTTTGTTCATGTTTTCCTTCAAAGGCTCGTATTGAGCTAATGCCAAGATGCATTTTGATCACTTGTCACTAATTTGGAGTTTTTCTAATTTTCTATTTCATGACTTCAACACTCCTGCCAAATTAGTTCTAATATCATCTATTCTCTTTAATTCTTCTGAAAATTCTAACTCCTTCAACTATCTTTACTCCCAAACAGAGCTCACCTTCTCGTTATGCACATTCTTTGATATCATTATTATCTGCAATTCAATGTTCATCACCAGTGGCTTTTCCTAACTACACAAGATACAAACCGTGAATGTGCATTTAAATACCTGAGAAAGTGTGCAGAGGTTATAACCAAAGTAATGTTCTTTGGGTTGAATGCGTCCTCTAATACCTTCTAATCTCTCAAGTCGTATAACGTCTCATTTAATGAGACTCTAAGCAACTCGTGTATCCAGATAACCTCATCCAGTCCAGCTCTTTGACCAAGACTAGAACACTCCTCCATTTTCAAATTTTCCCACTTTATAAGAAATATACATCTCCAAGTGTTACGTATTGAATCATAGACTTTGAT
>SEYY01018792.1:115000-122500 GCA_009176605.1 Armadillidium nasatum | reverse complement strand
GATTGAAGGCACTTTGAATAATAATGATTCCTTTTTTGGAAACAATAGGAAGATGCAGCAGCAATGAAGGAAACGCTTTAAGGTGTTCAAGATGTAGGTGAAAATATTCAGTAGCATTGGATATTCATTGTTGTTCGCACTCCACAATTCTAGTCTTGGGAAATTCATTCAAATTAAAACACATTGAAAACAGTGAATACTAATTGGAACAGTGAATACTACTGGGAATTATTTTAGATTACCAAAATGGATAACTATTTTAACAGAAAAAGAAAAGATATAATTTTTTTTATTATTATTTTTTTCAGAAGCAAAATATGGTACGAACCTACGAAACTAGATGGGGTGGAAATTATGATAAATTATTGCGATTTAAAAAATATTTTAAAGCAATTACTGAAGCTTTAGAGGAACTTGAGATCTATCAAGTCTCAAAAGTCTCGTATCTTTAGAAATCTGTAATCAAAATCGAATTTTTTTTATTTGTATCATCAAAAATTTTATTACTTTTGAAATAATAGAAATAAAGCGTGCACTTAAAATATATACGATAGTAAAATAAGTCAAATTCCTTTCAACAGAGAACACAGAAACAAATCATAACATCAAAGGATTCTAAATTTAACTAGAAAGAAGGAAGCTATTTTCAATTCTTTCGAAAATATTGCAAAAGAACAGAAGTTACAGAAATAATTCGATATCCTGAGAAGTTAGAAAGAATATCTCCTTTTACTTCACTGATTGAATTATGGAATGCAGCGTACGCTTTCCCCGGGACGGGAAGTCAAAGTTGATACGCATAAACGTATCATAAAAGGTTTTTGAAGATAATCGAAGAAATTCGAAAAATTAAAATAGTTGGAGTTTAATAGTGTACTGTTGGAAGTGAAGAGAACTCCTACCATATGTGACTCATCTCTTAAACGATCCCGGAAGCGAATAGAAAGCTTCCCTAATTGATCGTGTTATTATGGGGCAGAAATGGTATAAGAACTATAATAGGTGTGCCTTCAGTAGATAGGAAAAGTTTTTAGTGGTGTTGAACACTGAAATCACCAAAAATATTGATTTCAAAGAAAGAAGGCTAAAAAATTTTGAAGTTTAGGTAGAAAAAAAATTTAGGATAGTAGATTAAATTACAGATGAGGATGAGTATATTCGTAGATAGAAAAGAATGTCTATGTCAAAATAAAAGAAAACTTCAAAGACTAAGTTTGTAATACGAAAATGCTGTTCCAAACACTAACATCATTTGTTTTTATTATGAAACCTAAGGATAAAGGAAATAAATAGAACAGAAGTGCTTGGTATTTAATCTCTCAAAATAACTGTTTTTCCATGAAGAACCAGAGGTGATGTCTTCATTTATTTTCAAAATGCTCGTACCTCACAAACATTGCCCAGTTCAAGGAGGAAGGCTTTTTCAGGGATCGAATTTGAGACCTTCACCATGCTAATCGATCACTCTCTTGTTTAAGAGGAATTGTTGCATTCAGGGAACTGGAAAATTGTAATATACGCAGCAGATGTCGCTATATAATTTAGTAAAGATAGAGAACGATGTACCAGAGCAATTCGGCAGTTGCTTGGAGACACCAACCCAGTCACGTTAACTTTCAAGAGGCTATGTGTGGAGCAGAGGGCAAATTTGCATACTTTGTATGTAATCCATTATAGCATCTCGGAGACAAATGATTAAACAATTTTTTATACAAAATAAAAAAATAAGTATGTAAGTATTGTGTAGATACTACTAGGGAAAACGATGAAGCCGCTCTCTTTCTCTCTCTCAGTTAGTCGACAATGGTTAAATGTACTTAATGGAAAGTGCAATGTTTCTAAGCACTCTGAAATTACAAACGCCTCATAGCTTTGCTTAGATCCAGCTGTGCTATCGCAATCATTCTTTAATACTCCAATGTTAATATGAGAGAGAGAGAGAGAGAGAGAGAGAGAGAGAGAGAGAGAGAGAGAGAGAGAGAGAGAGAGAGAGAGAGAGAGAGAGAGATCACCACCATCGATATAAGACTGTCTTTTTCAAAAAAAGGCAAAGCAAAATAAAAATAAAAAAAACTGTATATATATATATATATATATATATATATATATAATATATATATATATATATATATATATATATATATATATATATATATATATATATATATATATATATATATATATATATATATGATTTATTTTTAGGTTGGATATTGCAGAATGGCTTTAACAAGTGAAAGAATTTTTCACGTTAGTTGGTCGATTGGTTTTAGAAAAAAACTCAGAACTAAGGCCTTTGTTTGATAGAATGTAAGTTCACTCTTTCACTTTTAGATCATATATATATATATATATATATATATATATATATATATATATATATATATATATATATATATATATATATATATATATATATATATATATATATATTAAAATTTCTAAAATTAGGATTCTAAGATTAGTGGCAGGGGGAATTGTAGACCGAATTCTGTACGAGTCATCTGGCAACGCAACTTTTTGCAGTAAGAAACCAGGAAAAGATGCAAAGTTTGCTCTTCGCCCTCTTTCTATTCAAGATTTTTATGGAACACTTTTCATTTTGGCAATAGGTGAATATCTCGTAATTAGGTAGGAGAAAAAAAAGTTCAGTCACGGAAAGAAAAGGTATCTACTTTATAAGTTTTTTGAATCTACCTTCATTGAAAAGTTATCTACAATATAAGTGTTTTTTAATCTACCTTCATTCTTAATTTCGAAAAATATTTTAATGCAAATGAACTTGGTCTTTGTTAAATTTAAATTTTAATAGTTAATTAATATCATACCAAATAATTAATATCATACTGTGAAATAGATTTAAATTCAATGTCAAAATTTAAAATATTTTCTCCAAATTGAAATTTGTGCAAATAAATTAATTGTGAAATTGCAAATTTTGACAGAAAATGAGAAACGTAAAAAATAAAATAAAAAAGTTCTATGAATTTTAATGAGAAGAAAAAGCTTTAATTATATTTATATTTATTGGTTTACTTAGTTTTCCAGAATAATTTTTAACAGATTAAAAATCGCTAAAATCGAGATCACATAATAAGATTGATTTAAAAGAGCTTATAAGAATTAACCATTATTCAAATTCATTTTTATTTTAATGAATTAGGATATAGTTCTTTTCACTTACACATAAAAAATAAACAAAGTGTAAAGTAAAGTTAAAACTATATTATTTTTCCTTCAGGATATGTTGCTTCCTGCTTCGTATTTTTGGTTGAGAAATGTTGCTTCAAGAAAGAAACAACTGGAAATAGTGATACAGTTTAATTTTATGAGAAGCAGATAAAAAAAAAAAAAAAAAAAAAAAAAAAAAAAAAAAAAAAAACATAAAGAGAACCAAAACATCCTTAACTTCTGGATCAAATGAATCACACATGAACATAAAGAGAACAAAAATAACTTCCGGATCACATAAATAACTTTATTATCAAACTTTCTAATAAAATTCGTCAACATCGACTTTTTTGAATTATTATTATTATTATTATTATTATTATTATTATTATTATTATTATTATTATTATTATTATTATTATTATTATTATTATTATTTTATTATTATTATAATTATTATATTTAATTGTTTCTAAGAAATATAGTTATATTTTTAAATTAATTTAACAATTTATTTGATGTACGTTTTCTAATTTTTAATTTTAAAAATTTTAAAAATTTTTTTTTTTTTTTTTCATTTTTTAAATTTGCATTTTTTGAAGTTTATATATATAAATTATATATATATATATATATATATATATATATATATATATATATATATATATATATATATATATATATATATATATATATATATATATATATATATATATATATATATATATATATATATATATATATATATATATTTAAATAGGAAAAAGAAATAAATTGAAATATTTAATTAAAGAATGATACGTACTCTAAATTCTTTTATTACTTTTGAGTGTAAGATTGCAGAGCAAATTGGTGACACGATTTTTAAGATGAACCATAACATTAGGAATAGAAAACAACTAACAAGCCGTTGTTAGTTAAGAGAGATAAAATCACTCACATTGATTGATGATTGATTGATTGATTGATGAAACAGCTTGGTAAGTTCTTAGAGAAAGATAATAGACAAGAATAATTGATGGAAAGCACGCTTAGGTAACTTTAAAATTTTTAATTTTAATGCTAGCATAAAGATATACTTACCTCTTAGTCATTTGCACAGATTTAAATCCCTCTCCCCCCTACTCAAAAAAAAAAAAAAAATTTTAATGAGTAACAATGTAAGAGATTTTGTTAAAATATGAGGATTTTGAAAGGATTGTTTCAAGCAGATAAGAAAGACACATGAAGGCAAACTAATACTGTGGCTTCAGCCTCATTAAGTGAACACCAGCATAAAGATATTACAGCAATGTTTTAATTTTAATTGTAATTATGTTAATAAGCTTACTTTAATTTTCTATTACTGTACTGAACCAAATGACATTAGGTATTACTGGTTTTAATTTCTTATGTTTTGAGACAGATTTCGGACAGGTGATTTGTGAGAAAGCTGGGCTATATAATTTTTATATTTTTTTATATTTTTCAGTGGGAGCATCAATTAATCGCAAAATTAAAGAGAATCTAGCAAGACAGATGCCATTCAGTGGAGGCGATAAGGCCCCCGCGATGAAGAGGGGTTCCCTGACAGAGACCCATGTGCGAGTATAAAAAGAAACCTTTAGAGAAAACAAAGCAGTTAGAATATATATGAGGGGGTCCCATTGAAGATCTTGCGGGGGCCACTAATGCCATTTAAAGAATAAACTGTTCAAAATTTCCCTGAAAACATTCTAATAATATTTACAATAAAGAAAGAATTAATGATGCAATTTTTAAAAATTCTAAACCTGTGGTCCCAGTGAGATTTTCAGATTCTTAAGAATTGATAATGGAAAATCCCAAAGATAAAGAAAAAATAATAATAATAATAAAAAAAAAGAAAATAAATTAAAAAAATATGAACTAATCTATTTTTAATTGTATATCTTGACAAAATTCAGCGTCCTCATCTGCATTAAAAGGTGAAGATTATCTTCTTTTTGGGTTTTCTTTACGAAGAGGCGTATTCAATATATTAAGTTAGCTAGCAAGTGTATAATAGGATGCGAACACTTTCATTTAACACAAAAGAAATTTAATCTCACAAATGGTTAATTAACTCTTATACAAGTCCACTCCAATAGTCACTTCACAGATCACAATTCACATCTTGAGTAAGCCATTATTTCTTTTCCATCTTTAATTTAAATATAAAATTAAATCTTTTTGAATTATTTTATATCTTTTAGAGTATTTCTTTTCCACATTATAATGTTATGCGAGTAGAAAATAGAATATTTTGAATTAATTAATACTGTTGAAATATTATATATTAATAAAAGACAACATACCTAATACCCGAACCACATCGGAATGAAATAAAAAAATACTGAATCTAATTTGGTTCGGAACTCGTAATGATCTGTTAATTCGTTTTCCAAACGTCAAATAGCGTTTGAAAATTAGCGTATTTGTACAAGGCACGTTTTCAAACATTTGATGGCTCAATTTTACGTTTAAACAGTGTTTTATAAAGCTTTGGTTATTCTCTAACTTAAATAATATTTATTTTTTTATTTTTCTTATTTGGAAATTCCTTTTTATGATATACTTTAAAATTCCCAAGAATTTTATCGTTTTTTTTTTTTAAAACTATTTCCCAATATCCCGAGGCTGAAGCTAAATTCCCAAGATCTTGGGAAAAACCTGAAGCGCTGGGACCACTGTTCTAAACTTGTTAAATGGTTAGATTTTAATATTCATCTATACACTACTGCAAAATGGAAAATTTATTAAAATATATTAATAAAAATTTTTAAGTTAATCAGAGAGGTTAAATAATCTTGTATTTATTCCCTGTTTGGAGTATTCTCTTGATAATTTTCTCCTCGAGTGGTTTAGTTAATTTCAAGTTCAAGTTCACGGTAGCTCAGTGGGTAAAGTCAGTATTTCTCTGGCTTAGGGGAACGAGGTTCGTCCCTCGTTCTCGCATGTGTACTGCAAAGTATGCAAATCGAGGCTCGAACCTCCGATCCAGTTACCAGAACGGACATAAAAAATTGTCGTTTGTAGGAGATTTTCTGTAGTTAATTAATTAATTACAGTTTACGGCAAGGTGTATTATTAGGCTAATCTCAATACTCACATATCGCTTAAAAACATAGCCAACACTTACAACATTCCACGCTATTTCAACACATACAATATCACATTCTCTCTAAATTGCTCCTACAGAGAAGGTCGACTATCAAGGATTTGAAAACACGCCCACCGGTGGAAAAAATAAACTTGATTGGTCTGTACCGGAGCAGGGTTTCCCTATCCAAAAACCCAAATAATCTGTGCAACTTATCATCTTGGTCAGAAATAACATACAACTCAATTTTCCTGGCTAAGAACCGCACCCCTCGAATAGGGCTCAGCCCGTGAGTAATGGTGATAAACTTAAAAAAAAAAAAAAAAAAAAAAAAAAAAAAAGTGAAGAAATTTTCTTATATATATCAACAACTCGGTTACAAATATAATGGCACCGACGATATAATCTTGGAAAAAATAATTTGGCATTGTAAATATATATTACAAAACAAACACACACACACACACACACACACACACCACACATATATATATATATATATATATATATATATATATATATATATATATATATATATATATATATATAATATATATATATATATATATATATATATATATATATATATATATATATATATATATATATATATATATATATATATAAATATGCTAGTGGTCTTACTCAAAGGAATAAGGTCTTACATCACATCAATATGTCGTTGAGTCGATTGGTGTGAGGATTAATTAGCAGCCATTATAAGCTTGTACCATGCATGTGTCATTCCTATTCCAGAGTTGGTACCATTTTCAATTCACTGAAAATTTTGAACTCTGCATTTTGAGACCCTTGTTCTTTGAGACATTTTTTTTTTTTTTATGCATTGTTTTTACTACCTGTCAAAAACAGAGCTTCCTGTCAAAAAAAAGATGTCGGGGCCTCAAAAACGGGGTTTCAGGTCACCACTGGCTATTTTTTGACAAGGATTTAAAGATATCCGACCAATAGTTGGATGTTTCGGATATTTTAGTAACGAAAGTTGGGACACTTCTTTTTCCATGGCGGATCGTTTTGGGTAAAAATTGAGATACTCGACCTTGGGTTGAATATCTTGGAGATTTTAGACGCTAAGTTTATCTCTATAGGCATACGTCTCCATATCCCAACACAGAGAGGGTGGAACTTGTTATGCTATGTTATTATTATTATTATTATTATTATTATTATTATTATTATTATTATTATTATTATTATTATTATTATTATTA
>SEYY01018792.1:102500-105000 GCA_009176605.1 Armadillidium nasatum | reverse complement strand
AGACGACGAGTGTCTGAAAGAATTTCATCATACAATATTTATGCCTAATAAAAATAGACCATTTAATAAATAAATAACATATCATAGGAAAATATTATCTTTTATATATATATATATATATATATATATATATATAATATATATATATATATATATATATATATATATATATATATATATATATATATATTATATATATATAATATATATATATATATATATATATATATATATATATATATATATATATATATATATATATATATATATATTATATATATATATATATATATATATATATATATATATATATATATATATATATATATATATATATATATATATATATATATATATATATATATATATATATATATATATATATATATATATATATATATATATATATATATATATATATATATATATATATATATATATATATATATATATATATATATATATATATATATATATATATATATATATATATATATATATATATATATATATATATATATATATATAATATACCTTGTCCTAGTAGAATCTTTATCCAATAGGCGTTTGAAAAGTAGTTTGAATATGAAGCGGGAGGTTTTCTACCGGCTTTATTCCTACAAGTAGTTAATAAAAGTAATAAAACGATAATAAGAATAATAATGATAATAATAATAATAGTAATAATAATGATAATAATACTACTACTAATAATAATAATGATAATTATAATAATTATAGCTACAGTAATAATAATTATAATAATAGTAATAAAAATAATAGTAATAATAATTATAAAAGTGACAATAATGATAAAAATTAAGACAAAAAAATACTGATATTACCATTACTACTAGTAATATTAACAACAATAATAACGATGATAATAATAATTAAAAATTAGAAACGTAATCAAATAAATTGTTAAATTAATTTAAATATAACTATTTAATCTTAGAAACAATAATTAATAATAATAATAATAAATAATAATAATAATAATAATAATAATAATAATAATAATAATAATAATAATAGTAATAATAATAATAATTATAATCTTTAAATCTTTATCTATTTTTCCAGTTACAAAACTTTAGAAAGAAACATCGTATTCTTTATGTGTATTAATTCAAAACTGAAATAGGCTTCTGCTTAAGACGAATTCGTCTTTTGAGCATTAAAATAATTCTTAATTTTTCACTGAAAAAACAAATTTTGAATACTGCAAGTTTTATAATTTTATAACTTTTCAATTTTGTAAATTTTTATATACTATAGTCGTAATCAAAACCTAATCTAATGACAATAGCAATAATAATACTGAAATTACTGAAAGCTGATAATTGTCACATTAATAATAATAATAATAATAATAATAATAATAATAATAATAATAATAATAATAATAGTATTTACTATTATAATAATAAAAATAATAATGATGATATTTATAATAATATTAATCATAATACTAGTAAAAATAATAATAAAGATATGGCAATAATAGTAGTGACAAAAAATAATAATTATCACCGTTACTACCACCATTAGTTTCATTTATTTTTTATGGTATATAATTAAAGGAAATGAAAAGTTTATTTTGATAATAATAATGATAATAATAATAATAATAATAATAATAATAATAATAATAATAATAATAATAATAATAATAATAATAATAATAATAATAATAATAATAAGTGTGGTGGAGGTTGAGTACCTTCTTTTTGCATTTTGATTGTAAGTGAATTTTGAGATACTTTCGATATATGAATGCTAAATCTTGTATGTTTTTTGAAAGTTCATTTCATTGTTCAATGCCCTTGCATGATATAGCTCACCGTGATTTGGTTAGTGTGTACTTTGTTTAAACTAGCGTAATAATAATAATAATAATAATAATAATAATAATAATAATAATAATAATAATAATAATAATAATAATAATAATAATAATAATAATAATAATAATAATAATAATAATAATAATAATAATAAGCGGTAATAATATAATAATAATAATAATAATAGATAAAAAAATGAAATAATTAGAACAATAAAAATTAAAAATGATAATAATAATAATAATAATAATAATAATAATAATAATAATAATAATAATAATAATAATAATAATAATAATAATAATAATAATAATAATAATAATAATAATATTTAATAAAAAAAAAAAAAAAAAATAAAAAAAAAAAAAAAAATAAAAAAATTAATAAAAAAATAATAATAATAATAATAATAATAATAAATAATAATAATATTGTAATTATAATAAATAATGTTAACAACAATAATAATAGTAATGATAATATAATAATAATAATAATAATAATAATAATAATAATAATAATAATAATAATAATAATAATAATAATGATAAGAAAAAAAATAGTAATAATTATGATAATAATAATTATAAAGGTAATGAATAATAAAATAATAGCAATAATAATAGTAATGAGAATAAAAATAATAGTAA
>SEYY01018792.1:90000-92500 GCA_009176605.1 Armadillidium nasatum | reverse complement strand
ATTGTTGCTTGATGCAATTCAATAGTAGTCATGAAACAATCAGGGGTTCTCAATTTGGGTGGCAAGCTCCCTCTGGGGTGGAGTGGGAAAATTCCAGGGGAGGCGTGACATACCCCTCATCAACTTGGGCAATAAAGTGAAATATAATTATTAAACAGTTAATCCAATACCTAAAGTCATTGTATATATATATATATATATATATATATATATATATATATATATATATATATATATATATATATATATATATATATATATATATATATATATATATATATATATATATATATATATATATATATATATATATATATATATATATATATATATATATATATATATATATATATATATATATATATATATATATATATATATATATATATATATATATATATATATATATATATATATATATATATATATATATATATATATATATATATATATATATATATATATATATATATATATATATATATATATATATATATATATATATATATATATATATATATATATATATATATATATATATATATATATATATATATATATATATATATATATATATATATATATATATATATATATATATATATATATATATATATATATATATATTTTATACAATACACCATTTCCCGCATGATGCAGGGTGGAGTCAATTGCAGAAATTTGACATTCCTGCAATTGTACATGGGAATAAAACCTGGTTGAAAGGGTTCCCAGTCCTTAAAACCATGCAAAGAGCTAATCTTCATTTGACTCGACTGCGACGAAATCATCATTCATTATTGATTGACCAATTCTTTTTTTCTTTTAAATATCTAATTTTCCATTAATTGTCGAAAGTACTTTGCACCGAAATATATGTTACTTCACAATTTTTTTGTTTTTTTGAATTTCTTTTAATTTACAATTTAAAAAATACTGAAATACTATAACGAAATATTAAATTTTTGTTTTACATTTTATCAATGCTAGCAAAACTCCACAAACTCTGCAACTTCAGGGAGAAGATCATGAAGCTGCATATTCAGTAGCCTTCTCTTTTCCTCTCTTCTCTATTCTTCTCTTCTCTTCTCTTCTCTTCTTTTCTCTTTTCTTTTCTTTTCTTCTCTTCTCCACTCCTCTTCTCTTCTCTTCTGACTTCCTTTTGATGTTCCTATCTTTTCTTCGTCCCATCTGCTTCCAAGCACATCCTCTCTCGACGGCAGCCGAATCATATATATATATATATATATATATATATATATATATATATATATATATATATATATATATATATATATATATATATATATATATATAGAAAAGAATATCATATTATATTTATGGTAATTAAATCAGACATTAATGGTTAAAGAATATCATATTATATTTATGGTAATTAAAATCAGATATTAATAGGTAAAGTTGCCTGTGAAATTTTACGATCAGTATCTCTGTTCTAATTGACATTAGTTTTGAAATGATACTATTGTGGATAGTGATCTACTATATTTGATCAGATAAATAATTTTCATAAACAAATCAATCAATTACGTGACAACTGGAACAAAACATTCTGAAACAAATCATGAAGAGAGTGAAAGTCAAGAAAACATTTTTTTTTAAAGTTCACATCTCACGGGTATTGCCCTATTCGAGGAGAGGAACTTTTCTAGGTAGTATATACCTAGGATCCCCAAGTGGGATCAAACCGGCGCCCTCAAGCACGTGAATTAATCACTCTACCGTTTGAGCTACGGTAGACTAAAAAGAACCTCAAAAGCAAGATAGTACTTACACTGGGTTCATAAGATCTGCCAATTTAGATCCTTTTCTCAAAGCAAAGGAAGATTCAACTGTTAAAAGTCTTTCTTTAGCTACAGCCATTCTGCACTTTCCTGTCTTAAAAACAGAATTATATATATATATATATATATATATATATATATATATATATATATATATATATATATACATGTGTGTGTGTGTGTGTGTGTGTGTGTGTGTGTGTGTGTGTGTGTGTGTATGAATTGTCTATTTTCAACGAAGATGTTATTATGGTGTTTGAGAAAGTATTTCAAAGATAGATGAATGAACTTTGCTTTTGAAGCATTAAAGACAATCATTTTTAAATATTGGGTTCAATTTCAAGATGATCATGAAGGGAGCTGCACCATCTGCTCAAGGTTGTTTGGATAGAGGAATAGAAGGCAAGTTCACTAACTGCATTATAAGAATTGAAGAAAAGATAATGACGGCGGTAAACATGGAAACTACCCATAATGAATTCATTCATAAGGAAAGTATGTGTTGAATATTAGATAGTCTAAGAATTTAGTGTACTCAGTAGAGTTAGTGACGAACAAAGAAAACAAATAAATTTTACAAATGATTGTCAAGAGAGTATAAGCCACAAGATGTAAAACTTGGAAGACACCAAATAATAAACACGAGAAGAAAGGTCGTTTCACACACGCACCACAAAAACCTTCTGCTTAAAATC
>SEYY01018792.1:85000-87500 GCA_009176605.1 Armadillidium nasatum | reverse complement strand
CTCCTAAACTCTCCTACTGATAAATCTTTCTGGCCTCTTGCCAAAAACATCTCTAACAACTTCTGTAAATCTTCCTTTCCTCCTCTTATTCGCTCTGATGGTTCTGTTGCTAACACTCCAACTGAAAAGGCTAATCTCTTCGGCCTCCTATTCTCCTCTAATTCAACCCTGGATGACTCCGGCAACCCTCCTCCTACTTCTTCTCCTCTCAGAGGTCCCATGCCTTTACCTGTGATTACATTTGATCAGGTGCATGGGCTTCTGAAATCTATGAACGTAAGGAAGGCAAGCGGCCCGGATGGCATTCCTCCCCGAGTTTTAAGGGAGTGTGCTTCTGAGCTTGCTCCTCCCCTCGTTCAACTCTACTCTCTATGCCTCAATACTAATACTTTCCCTCAGTGTTGGAAGCACGCATTGGTCCAGCCTATTCCGAAAAAGGGTAGCCGCTCTGATCCTTCTAACTATCGCCCTATAGCTCTCACTTGTATTCTGTCTAAGATCTTTGAAACCCTTCTCAACTCTCACTTCTTGGATCATCTGGAATCTCATTCCCTTCTTTCTGATCATCAGTATGGCTTTCGACGTTCGAGGTCTACTGGTGATATACTTTCCTATCTCACAGATTTATGGTCTTCTGCCCTTAGGGATCATGGGGAGACTTGTGTGGTGGCGCTTGACATATCTAAGGCATTTGACAGGGTATGGCATGCGTCACTGCTTTCCAAGCTCCCCTCCTTTGGGTTTCCTCCTTCTCTTTGCTTACTTATGTCTAGCTTTCTTTCTAATCGTTCCATTTCAGCTGTTGTTGATGGAGCGACTTCTTCTTCCTTTCCTATCAATAGTGGTGTTCCTCAGGGTTCTGTCTTGTCTCCTACTCTATTCCTACTTTTCATTAATGATCTTCTTAGCTGTTCATCTAACCCTGTCCATTCATATGCCGATGACTCAACCCTCCATTCTTCTACTCATTTCAAATCTGCTCCTTCCTTTGCATCTAGAGTTGCCTCTCGTCTTCATCTTTCCGATTCCATTCTTGCAGATCTGGATAGAATTTCCCAGTGGGGTCGTCTCAACCTTGTGAAATTCAACTCTTTAAAAACTCAACTTCTAGAAATCTCTCTCTCAAAGACACCTCCTAACTTTTCTATTTCTTTCGACGGTTCTCCCGTCTCTCCTGTTGACAATATAAATATTCTTGGCCTTAACATAAACAAAAAAATGTCTTGGAAACCTCACATCACAATGGTTGCTAGGGCGGCCTCAAAGAAGCTGGGAGTTCTGTTTAGACTGCGAGAATTTTTTTCTTCCTCGCAGTTACTCCAATTATACAAGGGTCTCATCCGCCCTTGTATGGAGTACTGCTCTCATATCTGGGGTGGCTCAGGTTTCACCCGTCTTTTGGATAGGGTTGAGTCAAAGGCTAAAAGACTTATAAACTGTTCCCGCTCTTTCTAATTCTCTTGATTCTTTATCTTTGCGACGTGATGTTGGTGCCTTGTCTCTTTTCTATAGGTACTACAGCGGCAAATGCTCGAGGGAACTATCCACCCGTATACCTCCACCTTTACGGCGTCCTCGCAGCACAAGGGGTGCAGTGTCCGCGCATCAATTTTGCGTGGACATAGGCAACTCCAGGCTTGTTCGCTGTGGTGCCTCCTTCTTTCCAGCCACCTCTGTTTTGTGGAATTCTCTTCCATCTTCTGTGTTTCCTGCTGAATTTAATCTAAATTCCTTTAAGACCCACGTCTGTGCTCACCTGCGAAATTTGCGTTAGGTGTGGGCTGTGGTTTTTTTTTTTCTCTTCTATTGTTTTAGCACCCCCTCCTTGAATAGGGCTTTGCCCGTGAGTGGTGGTGATGTGTAAAAAAAAAAAAAAAAAAAAAAATATATATATATATATATATATATAGACGTCATCTAGTCTGTGGTAATAGGGAGGTGAAAACCAACAGTGCATTTCAGGATTGTAACGTTAAGTAAAGAAATGGCAACAACATAAATATGTTTAATAAATACAAAAGTGAAATTTACCTGAAAAAACTCTCCAACAACTGATCTATCCAAAAAGGACCATCGAAATTCTTTTTGATTGACCAAACCTTCCAGCGATTCAAAGGGAATTGTCACCTGTTACAAATATTAGTATAAAAATAATTTCCTTTTTAATTAATTGTTATTTACAATGATCCATTAATTTGAAAATGAAAATAAAAATAATAATGATAATTATTAACCTTCGGAATGATTAACTGAGCCTTCAAATTTGCCTTAAAAGTTGTTATCAGAATGACTGTCATGAGAGTCCACAAAGCCATCAAAATTCGGCCACAAACAAAATTTGGTATTTTCGTAGAAGCTGGAGGTAGCGTGAATATATATATATATATATATATATATATATATATATATATATATATATATATATATATATATATATATATATATATATATATATAATATATATATATATATATATATATATATATATATATATATATAT
>SEYY01018792.1:72500-80000 GCA_009176605.1 Armadillidium nasatum | reverse complement strand
TAAATGAAGATCATTGATGTCTTGATACAGAGCTTTTGAAATTGTGCAAGTCAAAGGGAGTTGGGGAAAAGGTGTAATAAGGGTGTTTTCCAGACTTTATTATCAGAATATATGATGAACGATTGAGCATTGCGGATATGTGTGGAGTTAAAGAGTTGAAGAAAGGTTTAAGCCACTGTGTAGATAGGAGTGTTTCACGAGCCTTTCTTAGTGGAGGAGGAAAGCGACAGGAGAGTTCAGAAGAGCAGTGTTCGTTGTAATAGCCATAATAAAGTAAGACTGATGCAAAAGTTCGACTGACAAAAAGCTATTGGAAAAAGTTAGTGAGAATGAATGCGTTGATAAGGTGTAAAATTCACGTATCCATCTTTTCAAGGAGACCTGTTGTGAGTGAAACCTCCCAAGATGTGTGAGGCATACTTTATACTGGAAAGAACAACACCCTTAAAAAAGAACAGGAAATTGGGATGGCACCTCAGAATATCCAATTTCTTAGAAACTTGTTAAAAAAGAGAAATAATGTGATCCTTCCTAGTAAGATCAAGAGAAAAGGAAATACCAAAACTATTAAGGTCTGACGAAGATTTGAGTTACGTGTTTTCGAAGATTATGTCGGGTATCAAGATTAAAGAATTGAGTTTTTGAGGCAGTGAAAACAATTATTTTTCTTTGCCCCAATAAAAAATTTGAAAAATACTAAAGGTTGATAACTCAATGACCGCTCATTCAGCATTAATTAATTGCAGTTATCTCTGATGCTTTAAAAGGAAATCTTAGCAAAGGCCGATCAGAGAAAGTGGATTCCGAATAGGGAATTTTAGAAATCAAAACTTTGTTCCAGACTTTTTCGAAGTTCTTCGTTATTTAACACCACAGGAAAAGATTCACCAAATTGTCTTAGAGCAGAAAATTAAGTGTCAAAGAAAAGGGAAAAAGGAAAATAAGATTACAGGTGACACGTTCCTTACGGAAGCCATATTAGTGATCAGAGGTAAGATTTTCACACTTTTTTATTAAGGATAGATTCGAAAACGTTAGAAAGACATCAGGACGACAGATGTAGAATTGAACATGATGATGAACACTCGTTTCAAGCAGGAAGGAAAAGTTGAAGTAAAAAGACAGGGATGAAATCTTTAACCAATACAGGGTGTAAACTCAAAGGTGCAGATTTTAAGGACCACATAAGGGATACCGGCAGGACAGCAAGTCTTAATTGTGTTAAACTCAGAGAGAGTAGAAATAAAATCTTTAGAAAAAAAATTGCAATACTAGTCATAAGTGAGTTCGAAAGGGTGGAGAAAAAGGAACAATCGTCTAAGGTGGAATTCGAGGCAAAGGTTTGATTGATCTCAGTTCAGCTGAAATTAAAAAAGGTGTCTTGCCACTGAAAGATTATAGTGAAGGGAAATAGGAAGGAGAAATGCTCGAGTTGACACTTTACCAAGATGTCAGAAAAAGGAACCAGAAAGAGCATTGTATTTTCTACCGAAAGTAGGTTGTTAATGTTACGGAGAATATATTTTGCATGATCTAGGAGGAAATATAATATATATATATATATATATATATATATATATATATATATATATATATATATATATATATATATATATATATAAATGTATGTGTGTGTATGACATTGCTTGCTTCGCTTTCCATAAATATGACAACTTCAAATCCACAATCGGACTATTCCATAGATTTTCATCTGCCCAAAATACATTAATAAGTTTATACCTTTTATTATGAATTATCCACATCCCAAATTTATTCCTTAAATCTATGGGCGGGCATATATGTGGTGCATTAGTGTCAGAATTTGGACATGTATTCATCAACATATAAGCAAGTTTAGGAAAAAATCTTATCAAAGACGGAATAAAATTTTTTCCCTTTTTTCAAATTTAAAAAGAAATTTTTTTTTTTTTTTTTTTTTTTTTTTTTTTTTTTTTTTTTTTTTTTTACTGATTTATAGTAATATAAAAAGAATCAAAATCAGCATTTGCGTTCGTAATGTTCAAAATTACCCGTAGGCGACATCACAAACATGCGTATATATATATATATATATATATATATATATATATATATATATATATATATATATATATATATATATATATATATATATATATATATATATATATATATATATATATATATATATATATATATATATATATATATATATATATATATATATATATATATATATATATATATATATATATATATATATATATATATATATATATATATATATATATATATATATATATATATATATATATATATATATATATATATATATATATATATATATATATATATATATATATTCCTTCCAGTTTGAAAAACGTCCACCCAACAGCAGTTGATAGACTCGAGAAGGGTAGCCTTGGAGCAACTAACCTCTGATCTTTCTCGTATTTCTAATTAGGGCAGAGAAAACATGGTTGTTTTCAATGCCTCAAAAACTCAATTCCTTCATCTCTCCACTCGACACAATCTTCCACACAACTATGATATCTTCTTTGAAAACACACAACTCAAGCCTTCATCTGTTCTTAATATTCTTGGTATTTCTTTTTCTCGTGATCTTTCTTGGAAAGATCACATTACTTCTCTTTCTAAACAAGCTTCTAAGAGGTTGGGTGTTCTGAGGCGCCTTCAGAATTACTTCACGCCACCACAGTTGTTTCCTCTGTATAGGGGTGTTGTTCGCCCGTGTATGGAGTATGCTTCTCACATTTGGGATGGTTCCCCACTTACAGCTCTCCTAGAGAAGGTGGAGTCTAGGGCATTTCGTCTTATCAACTCTCCTGCTCTTACTAACTCTCTTCAATCTCTTTCTGCCCGTCGAATTGTTGTGTCACTCTCTCTTTACTATCGCTATTACAACGGACACTGCTCTTCTGAACTCTCTCGTCGCATACCTCCTCCATTGAGAAGAGCTCGTGCGACACCCCTTTCTACACAGTATCATCCTTTCTCTGTCCAACTCTTCGACCACAGACTTACCCGCTATGCTCAATCTTAAATATACTCTACCGGTAAAGTCTGGAACACACTCCCTTTATCTGTTTTCCCAACTTCCTTTGACTTGCATACTTTCAAACGCCGTTTATCTGGACACGTAGGCCACCATCGACCAGGATAGATCTTTCCCAACTCCGGTGGAATTTGGTAGGCCTCTAACCATTTCCCACCGGGAGGATATATATATATATATATATATATATATATATATATATATATATATATATATATATATATATATATATATATATATATATATATATATATATATATATATATATATATATATATATATATATATATATATATATAATATATAATATATATATATATATATATATATATATATATATATATATATATATATATATATATATATATATATATATATATATATATATATATATATATATATATATATATATATATATATTATTATTATTATTATTATTATTATTATTATTATTATTATTATTATTATTATTATTATTATCATTATGAATATTATTATTTTATATTATTTTTTAACAACAATTTCTATCGTATTATTAAAGAATATATAATTCTTAAAACCCACCACAGAAATCCCAAAAAGAATACAACCATTTTCAGTGATAAAAGCGCTCACATTAGCAGGAGTTTTCATTATTAATAAACAATGTATTTTAATTAATTAAATGTAAATATCTATTATCTTTAACAAAAGAATTTTTTTTGTTGAAGGAAATCTTTTTACAAGTATCGGTAGAATCAGGTGTTTATATAAGACCAAGAGGAAGATAATCGCCTTCGTTTTATAAAGACCAACAAGGAGATAATTAACTTCGTTTTATAAAGAGAATTTTAAAAACTTCACATTTTATGGTATTATCTCGACCGTTAAAAAGAGATTATATATATATATTTTTAAAAAAATGAGACTTTAAGATATTTAACTAAAAAAATAAGTGAAAGACTTTAAGATATTTAAATATTTAAATATCACTTTGCCTCTTACATTACTATCATTGCTATTTAGATTTATTTTAAAGGTTTTATGAAGGTACATCAGTTTTATTATATTTTATCATGCCATTCAATACTTCGTTCATTAAAATTAATAAGCCTCTGCAATAGAGTTTACGATTTTCTAAATAATAAGTCGAAAAACTATATATATATATATATATATATATATATATATATATTATATATATATATATATATATATATATATATATATATATATATATATATATATATATATATATATAATATATATATATATATATATATATATATATATATATATATATATATATATATATATATATATATATATATATATATATATATATATATATATATATATATATATATATATATATATATATATATATATATATATATATAATATATATATATATATATATATATATATATATATATATATATAATATATATATATATATATATATATATATATATATTTATATATATATATATATATATATATATATATATATATATATATATATATATATATATATATATATATATATATATATTATATACTATATATATATATATATATATATATATATATATATATATATATATATATATATATATATATAATATATATATAATATATATATATATATATATATATAGTGTGTCATTTTAAATAGTTACCCAAAATATAAAATAACGTTTCCTTTAATCAAAAATATTTTAAAGCGTTAACTTGTGAATTGTGTTCATTTTGTTTTAAAATAAGAAACCAACAGTCAAACCCTTGTGATAATTAAAAATAAAGTTTCTTTTTGTAATAAAAATAATTATAATAAATATATAAAAATATAAACTATTAATTAAAAAAATAAAACATATAAAATATAGTGTAAATTGTAAAATATTAACATAACAAATTATTAATTCATTTTTGGCGCCAGAACTATTTTGGCGCTAAATTTAAATTGAGGTGAAGCCATTGTGAGAGACTATTGTAAAATGTGAAATGTTTTTATTTTATATTATATTTGTATTTAAAATTTCAATAAAAAATTGTCTCTCTTAAAAATTTCTATTATAATGTATTCTTATGTGTAATAAATAAAAATATTGTTAAATAATAATTTCTAATTTAAACATATATTATTTTGTGTAATATCTCAATGTAAATTTATAAAACTTTATTAATAGTAACTTGGTACACCATTTTTGTTAAAATGAGGGAATAATAAATAAAGTGGAAAACTCTCTACTTTTCTTACACCTTCCCAAATACTGAGATAATTTCAGAAGGTATAGAATTAGTAGTAACCTTTCACTTTATTCCGAGGAGCCAAAGAAGAATCCGCCTCTACAGCCAAGCTGCCCAAGAAGAAGACGTCCCAAGCAGAAGCCCTAAAAGAAGCAGTCCCAAGCAGAAGTCCAAAAGAAGCTGCCCTTAGAAGAAGAAGTTCCAACGCCTCTGCTACCAAAAAGGAAACCCAGTTTGGCAGCTCCATTTTGCCCTCGACTGTGGTTCCCCTTTGAAGTAGCCTTCCACCTGAGGCTACAGACGTTCCACGGGCCTGAAGAGAAGTGGTGGCTACCAGTCGGCATTCCACAAGGGGACTTAGGAAACACCCAGCCTCCTGATCTATCCCCCTTCGCTACAACAAAGTGTAGTGACCTCCTGGACCATACATTGGTCACCACAGAGATAGTTAGGTCACTATATATATATATATATATAATATATATATATATATATATATATATATATATATATATATATATATATATATATATATATATATATATATATATATATATATAATATTAATTTCAGAATTTCATTTTTTTGCATTGTTAATAAACAGATAATTTGGTAAATTATCTCATATTTACTATAAACTAAAAAGAAAGGAAAAAAAATTCTTAAATTTTTTATGGTTTTCATAAAATTTTTTTTCTTATGTTCAGTTTTATTCGCTCATTGATTTATTAAAGAATTTTTCTCTATGAATTATAAAAGAAAATCTTTCATACCATTTACTTAAAAGAAAATTAACAATTTTCTTTCATTTTCTTTTTTATTGTTCCATTTATTATTTCAGCATTAAATATTATTAATAGATTTTTTCTTAGTGTGAATTTTAAATTCTTGTGCTTTCAGGTATATATATATATAATATATATATATATATATATAATATATATATATATATATATATATATAATATATATATATATATATATATATATATATATATATATATATATATATATATATATATATATATATATATAATATATAATATATATATATATATATATATATATATATATATATATATATATATATATATATTATATATATATATATATATATATATATATATATATATATATATAATATATATATATATATATATATATATATATATATATATATATATATATATATATATTATATATATATATATATATATATATATATATATATATATATATATATATATATATATATATATATATATATATATATATATATATATATATATATATATATATATATATATATATATATATATATATATATATATATATATATATATATAATATATATATATATATATAATATAATTATATAATATATATATATATTATATATATATATATATATATATATTATATATATATATATATATATATATATATATATATATATATATATATATATATATATATATATATATATATATATATTATATATATATATATATATATATATTATATTATTAAAAAAAAAAAAATTATTTTGTATTTATTTTATTTTAAATAAAAGTAAATTGAAACATGACACTAAAATGACGTAGGTGGAAATAACATGATTATGACAGGAAATTGCTGATACCATTTACATTAAATTAATAATAATAATGATGTTAATAATAATAATAAAAATAATAATAATAATAATAATAATAATAATATAATAATAATATAAATAATAATAATAATAATAATAATAATAATAAATTTATATAATAATTAAAATATATAATAATAATAATAATAAAATAATAATATAATATAATAATAATAATAATAATAAAATAATAATAATAATAATAATAATAATAATATAATAATAATTACAAGTATATAATACTAATCAAATTTTAATAATAATTAAGAACTTATAAGAAGTGATATGAGATTAGGAACATTAATTATAATTTTAGAAGATCTAAGAAGATTAAGTAGGAAAATTTTGACAAAAATGTAAATGGAAACGTAAGAATTGAAAACGAAAGACGATTCTGATGGCGATGCAAATTTAATGCTGTATTATATAAACAGAATAGTATATATATATATATATATATATATATATTATATATACTATATTATATATAAATATTATATATATTATATATATATTTATATATATTAGTATATATATATATATATATATATATATAT
>SEYY01018792.1:62500-67500 GCA_009176605.1 Armadillidium nasatum | reverse complement strand
AAGAAGAAAACAGAAATTTAGTTTAAAAAAATAAGAGTATAAGCCTACTGAATAAGAATGCTGACATAGTCAGTTAATATTGAACCGTCTTTTCTTTTGGCTGATTTTTATTGTCATATGTCAGAACCGTTAAATATTATCAACTTTTAAAATGTGTTTAATAGTTTTGTTTGCAGTTCTTTCATGAACATTCTTGTTTCTTTTTACTTCTAGTGATTTTATCTCAATAAAATAAAACTTAAAAGTCTTCAAGAAAAAAATAATTTTAAATATAAAAGTAAGATGAATGGGATAAATATAGAAAAATTTTTATGGCTTAGGTGAAAAAGTTATCTGACCTTGTATATCGATATTTTTATATCGATATTTTGAAATTTCCATCTATCGGTTAGGCATGTATCACACTGCAAACTTCGGTCGTTCAGGTCGAACTAAGATTCGATATATCGATATTTCAATATATCGATATTTTCATATATCGAAGGTCAGACAACTTCTTAACCTTTAACAATTTTTATTATATAAATTTCTATTTCATAAGTGTCTTTATTAAATCATTTTATATTTTACAACAGGTAATATTGTTTAGTAAAATATGAAAATTCTCAATAGGAAAATTAAGCTTCAAAATTCTCCACTCCTTAAGCTGGGAATATTTATTCTTGAATTTGTTTTTCTAGTATATTTGATAAACAAACCATGCCAGGTAAGAAAAACTAAGTATTCGCTAACATTATATATATATATATATATATATATATATATATATATATATATATATATATATATATATATATATATATATATATATATATATATATATATATATATACATATATATACGAAGTAATTAACCCTGATTTAGACACGAATCTTTTTTTAAAAATTTAGATCATAAAGTGATAATGAATAAAATACTAAAAAGTAAAAGAATTAAAACGAGAGTAACAAGAACTAAAAACCGAAGGACAACATTATTACTATTAAAAAACCCAAGCTTTCGACTCCAGCATCCGGGAGTCCTTATTCAAGGGAATCGAAAGAAGACTGTAGAAAAACAAATGCTTCAAAACAGAGGCACATTTAGTTGGTTTATCAAATATGTGAAAAAGATACCTACTAATAATTTTTTATGTGTTCTTAAGTATATTTTTATAATATGTATTGTTTTTTAAAATGCTATTTAATAAATTGTCAATTGGAAAATCTCCCTTATCCCTGTTAATATTAGGTATATTTTTAATTAAAAATGATTCCAAAAACTTTCTATTATTTGTAGTAGAGCAAGGAATACACATATTTATGGTTTTTGCATCTATATAGTGTTTGTGATCCGATCTATGGATATGTAAGGCAGAGTTGGGGTCACAAGTGTTTAAGCTATATTGGTGCTGGTATTGTCTACGCTTTAAATCATTGGTTTCACCAAAGTATTTTTTATCACAGTCTCTACATTTTATACTATATACACCATGTTTTTTTCATCATTTGCAACGAGATGGTTATTAAATTTCTTTTTATTGTGTGTGGAATTGATTCTATTAGAGTAACATTATTGTTAAATAGTTTTTTTGTTATTGGGTCAATATTGAAAGGGACAACTAATTTATCCTTATTTTTGTAGTCTCTATTACCAACACCTACACAATCATCATCAACACCACCTCCACCACCACCATCCCCATTGCCACCATCAACGTCACCACTGTCATCAACATTATCACCATCATTATCGTTGTTATTATTATTTCTAAAAATATTCTCACTATAGAACTTCTTTTAACTCTAAAAAGGCCCTTGTTTATTATTTTCTTGGGGTATGAAAGTTTTGTGAAGGACACCTTAATAAATTCAATTTCTTGAGCTAATTTAGATGGACTACAGATTATTAAGGCGCGGTAGAACTGACTAATTATGGTACCCAATTTAACATGATAGGGATGAGTCGAGTAAAAATGAATATACGAGTTTGTGGCGGTTGGTTTTCTATAAACTGAGTATGTGGGGGGAGAATTAGGCTCATTCAAATCAATTAAAATATCCAAAAAAGGGAAGGCAATTATTATTCATTCTCTCCATAGTGAAATTAATGGAGGGGACCTTTTCGTTGAGGAAGGAGAGTATATTTTCAGGGTCGAGTTGGGGAGGAATGAGTGCAAAAATGTCATCGACATATCTAAACCAGACAACATTCGAGAGGTCAGGATTAGAAAAAATATATTTCATTTCAAAAGTTCCATAAAAATATTGCTCAACATGGGAGATAAAGGTGAACCCATGCTGAGACCGAAACGTTGCTTGTAATAGCCACTATTAAAATGAAAATAAGAATGGTGCGTGCACAATACAATAAGTTCCTTGATGACATTAAATGGGACACTAAAGCATACATTATTACCAACAACAAACTCCTCAAGCCAATCGATGGTGGTTTCTAGAGGGACATTGGTGAAAAGGGAAACAACATCATAGCTGATCATTAATTTGTTATGTAAATCGATTGCATTTATCTTATCTAGGAAGTCTCTAGAATTCTTAATGTGGGAAGCAGAGATATTCCCCAAAAGACACCTTAATTCTTTGCTAAGCCAGGACGCCAGATGATAAGTAACACAATTGGTATTAGAAATAATGGGTCTAAGGGGGACATCCTGTTTATGAAGTTTTGGGAGACCATAAAATTGTGAAAGATTTGGCATATACGCACTGAATTTTTTAATTAGATTTGGGAAATTTTGTAAGATATGTTTTAAAGAAGCATTAAATTGTTGCTGTGAATTTTTCAAAGGATTAGATCTTAATTTCTCATAAACCAATGCATCAGACAAAAGAATGTTTGCCTTGTTAACATATTCACTCCTATCCATTATAACGATTTTTCCTCCTTTATCAGCTCTACTAATTATTTAGATCTTTATGATCTAAATTTTGAAAAAAAGATTCGTGTCTAAATCAGGGTTAATTACTTCGTAAATATTTATATAGTGGTGTGTATCAATAATCTTTATATCTAATATATATATATATATATATATATATATATATATATTATATATATATATATATATATATATATATATATATATATATATATATATATATATATATATATATATAATATAAATATATATATATATATATATATATATATATATATATATATATATATATATATTATATATATATATATATATAGAATATATATATAATATATATATATATATATATATATATATATATATATATATATATATATATATAATATATATATATATATATATATATATATATATATATATATATATATATATATATATATATATATATATATATATATATATATATATATATATATATATATATATATATATATATATATATATATATATATATAATATATATATATATACATATATATATATATATATATATATATATATATATATATATATATATATATATATATATATATATATATATATATATATATATATATATATATATATATATATATATATATATATATATATATATATATATATATATATATATATATATATATATATATATATATATATATATATATATATATATATATATATATATATATATATAATATATATATATATATATATATATATATATATATATATATTATATATATATATATATATATATATATATATATATATATATATCCGTTTGTTTTTATACCTTTTGAAATTTTACTATATATATATATATATATATATATATATATATATATATATATATATATATATATATATATATATATATATATATATATATATATATATATATATATATATATATATATATATATATATATATATATATATATATATATATATAATATATATATATATATATATATATATATATATATATATATATATATATATAATATATATATTATATATATATATATATATATATATATATATATATATATATATATATATATATATATATATATATATATATATATATATATATATATATATATTAGTAGTAAATTTAAGTAAAATTTATGTTATTAGGAGTGAACATATGATGAAGAAGCGAAAAGAGCTCCGGGAGAATGATGGAAGAATATATATATCGATTGTTCAAATTTAAAGAGTTATATACCTAATAAACCATGTAGTATAATTGAATGATAAGAAAAAAACAAGGCAGTGAATTTGAATGAGGGATTAAATACATATCGAAAGGCAGAAAATCAAAGGATCTAATTCTCGAGCTGAGAAGACGTGCGAATATTTTAAGTGAATGATACTTTTAATGATCTTCTTAAGGCTTTAAATTCTCCTACAATGGAATTTTGTTTTTTTTGAAATGAATGATAAAAGAATACAGAATATTATTTAAAATGTTGGGAACAGTCATATGAAAATTTGATGGGAAGACGTACTGAATATATAAATGAAAAAGAGTCTGAAGTCAAAATTGAGGCATAACAGAATAGTGTTTGTCCTTCGTCTTTTTAAATGAATATCATCGACATTGTTAAAGAATGATGAATTAACTAATGAAGAGAAAAGTCCATTTGCATAAAAAGATAATTTTTCATTTTGTAGGGTGGAAGCAAAGATGCGGAGATGAGACTCAACAATCAAAATGAAAGTTTTTAAGTTAAAAGTTTTTAAGTTAAAAGTTAAGTTAAAAGTTAAGTTTGAAAGTTTTTAAGTTAAAAATAAATAAGGATAAAATCGTGATAATAAGTTAGTGTGAGAACCATAGAGAAAAACTGAATATTCTGATAACGAGAAAGACTAAATACTCTAATTAATGAAAAAATTAGCACAGAATAAGAAGAATAATGTTTTTTTTTATTTTTTTTATTTTTTTTATTTTGTTACTGGAGGAAAAGAATTGTCAATGACAATGTTTTATTCTTTGTTGAAGAATTTGAGTGTCCAATTTTATACATATAAGATTATAGGCGACAAAATCATAACTTTGATGTATAAAACAGA
>SEYY01018792.1:45000-55000 GCA_009176605.1 Armadillidium nasatum | reverse complement strand
TGTGTATGTATTTTTCTAACTAGTTGTACCATGAGTCAAATCCAAAGAAGAACCGGTGTTGGAAAAAGGTAGAAGGAGTCAGTCAATATGTTCAGGAATAATACAGTAATTTCAAAGAGTGGTCAAATTAAATCAAAGTAAAATATACATATATGTATATGTGTGTACTTTGTATTTATCATGCTATGTATATGTTCTGTTGATCAGGAGAGAAGTACTCATTATAGAACAGTTACAGAACAGTAGAACAGTTATAGAACATACTCAGTTATAGAACAGTACCCAGTATAGAACAATTACATTTTCATCACTATTTAAATATTATTCTGTCTTCACTACTACCAGATTTAGGCAAGGTTATTCATAAGTTCTATAGTTTATTGAACATTCAGTACACAAATTCTGATTGAAAAGCACGTCAAACCCACTTCATTCCCTATATATCAAGCCTTATTTGCTTAGTTTAGAAAGGAGGTGTTCTCGACACTTCCTTCATGGCGCTATGCCTTGACCTTACTAACTTTCTCATCTGTTTCTTATCGCTTCTCCCTGGCACACTTTTTGAATCTACCAATCAAGTTCGTTTTTAATATAACCTCCTCTTATAAGGACTTTTATTCTCGCATTTCTTTGTTCCTTTCATAGGGAGTTATTATTTTATTCAACATTTAATAATGGCCTGATATAAATGTAAAGAGTCGTGTCTCATTTCAATATATATATATATATCTATATATATATATATATATATATATATATATATATATATATATATATATATATATATATATATATATATATATATATATATATATATATATATATATATATATATATATATATATATATATATATATATATATATATATATATATATATATATATATATATATATATATATATATATATATATATATATATATATATATATATATATATATATATATATATATATATATATATATATATATATATATATATATATATATATATATATATATATATATATATATATATATATATATATATATATATATATATATATATATATATATATATATATATATATATATATATATATATATATATATATATATATATATATATATATATATTATACCTTTTGATGGATAATATCAGCTTGGAATAAGATTAGAATTATTGAAGTAATAGAATTACACAAAAATAAAAAATTGACTAAATTTAAATCGGATTTAATTGCAACCGTTGTTGTGTCAATTATCAAGCATAAAATATAACCCAAAAACAAAAGAGAAATTGGTGTCCCAAAATAGATAAATAAGTCTCTTGTGATGTCTTGTATAAAAAGCAATTCTTCTTTTAAATTCCTCAAAGACGCATCATTGAATAAACATTTCTTCCTCCGAATACTATTTGATTTAGTTAAAATCAAGTTGGATTCTAAGGAATATTTGACATCTTTCATCATTTCTCCTAACAGGGCTGACAACTGTTGCGTGACACAAGAAAAGAGACAGAGAAAATCGATAAAAAAAGACAGTCCAAATGCTGTGTAAAACGTAATCTTTATTTTCAATAAAACATTTGAATATTTTGCTTTTAAATATACATAGACATTTAAAAAAATGAAAAGTGACCTTAGAGCAAGGATGTAAAAAATCAGAAGAAAATTTTTCTTTGTTTCTCTTTTAAATTTTTCTGTAAATCTACTTAACTTCAAAATAGAAAGTTCTAGTTTTTTAATATGCAATTTTGAGTAAAAAAGGAGGTACACAGTTGTGAAATCCCAAAAGAAACTCAAAATAAAATTATGCAGAAAAAAGATCATATGATGAACATCATTTTCCATCTTAACTCGAATTAATAACAATAAATTCCACAAAAAAACAAGCCCAGATACAAGTGATATTGTTAAATTAACATTGAAGACTACGTTATGATAAATATTTTGCACTAAGTTGATATGCGAATTTTGTCCAACCCGAAGTCTTGCAAAACCGTATATTGCTCCAGCTATTAAGAATATCTTAATATCATTTGGAAGCGACATAGTGTCTTGTTTTACACTGCTAAAACAAATACTAATCTAAGTTGGAAGTGTTCATGTAACTTCATTTTAATTTATCAAAGTAAAAATAATTAATAAACTATTGATCTTCTGTCATGGTCAAGACTTCACTTCTCTCAATTGAGAAGAGCATGTAAAATATTAATACCAAAATTAAATTATAAATAAATAAATAAAAGAAAGTAAATAAATTACGCTTCCTAAATTAAACGACTGCAAACTCTTTATGTATATATCTTCCTTTAAAAGAACATTAAAAAAAAAAAATAGTACGTTATATCTCTCATGGTTTACATGCATTCATCTATTTTAAGAAAATTTTACATACCATAGTTAATAAGTAAAAGAGTTTCAAATGTAAAACAATTGCATATTCCCAAACAGAATTAATTTATTATGTATATTTATTTGAAGCTTCAAATATTCATTGCATTCGAATGAGAAACTTTGGTGTTAGTTTTTAAGAAGAATTTCCCTTCTTTATTTAGAATAATAATCCACTCAAATCCACTATTATATTTATTATTATTACTATTATTATTATTATTATTTATTATTATTATTATTATTATTATTATTATTATTATTATTATTATTATTATTATTATTATATATATATATATATATATATATATATATATATATATATATATATATAATATATATATATAAATATATATATATAAATATATATATATATAGAGCTATATATATATAGTATATATATATATATATATATATATATATATATATATATATATATATATATATATATATATATATATATATATATATATATATATATATATATATATATATATATATATATATATATATATATATATATATATATATATATATATATATATATATATATATATATATATATATATATATATATATATATATATATAATAAGGATATGAAAACGTATAAAATTATTTAAAATAATTTAATAGTGATTTCAATTCAAGTCATGAAGTTATTTTCATATGAAAATTATGCAAAAAAAAAATAAATAAATAAAATCTACCTTATTTGTCTGATACTGATAGCTTTTGTACTTTACAATTCAGCACACAAAAACACAAACGTATAATATAATACGAATATATTGCAGATAAAATAATGCAAACTAGACTTACTTAGTAAATTATTTTTATGGTGAATCCAAACTTACTAATATAATAATTATTTTTATTAAAAGGCAAATTAAAATTTTCAAAAGATTTAATTTTTAAATGATCGTAAATACTATTTTATTATTATTAAGTGAAAAGCTGAAAATCGTTTTCTAGATTCCCTCTAGGGAAAGGGAAAGGGATTTATATTTTCATCTATATAAATACCCCTAGGAAAAGACGCATTTCAAAGGAGACTCTACAATAAAAAAATTTCAATGTATCTAAAATTCATAAGACATCAATTAACTTCGAAGTACTTTATATTGGAACATATCTCCCCTTGACCTGGATTATATTTTTATTTTATATGGTAACTGAACTTTTATAAATAAACGAAAAACAAAAGGAAAACTGCCTCAGGTGTGTTTTCTCTTTTTTTTCTATTGCATATTTTGAAGTATGAGATATGAACAATGAACAATAAGTATTTTAAAACTACTGAAGAATTGTTTAGAAGTAGTCTATTAATGAGCCGATACTTAGATCCCTTAACTCGACTTAGTTTTGCTTACCAAAAATGTCCCACTTGGTACTCGGATTCTAGAAAAACGGCAACAGTGCTTCAGTGAAGAAAATACGCTATTTCACCCATTTAGAGTTTGAGAATGGGCTGAGGAAATTTCATCCCCAAGGTTAAAAGGAGTTTAATCCTATGTCAAGTTGGGACGAAAATAACGTAAAATTTTATTCAAAATTGTCAGATTTAATAATAATAATAATAATAATAATAATAATAATAATAATAATAATAATAATTATTATTTCTAATTCTGAAGAGTGTTTAGAAGACATCATTTAGAAAAGAGTGCAAAGAAATTGGCTTTTCATTTTCATTCATCCACAGAGAGTTTGAATTGCATTCCCACAATCAGGTATGTTAGGAAACTGCTCATTATCTGCAATTAATTAACTTAATTACTAAACAAGATAGAAAAATTTATTATTGTCATTATTATTTTCATTATTATTGTTATTGTTATTTTTATTATTGTTATTATTTTTTATTATTATTATTATTTTATTATTATTATTATTATTATTATTATTATTATTTTATTATTATTATTATTATTATTATTATTATTATTATTATTATTATTATTATTATTATTATTATTATTATTATTATTATTATTATTATTATTATTATTATTATTATTATTATTATTATTATGCAAAATCGTAATATTACTGGCAAAAGACAATGTCGCCCAACTGTGAAAAAACCGAAAAAACTGATTCGGGGAAATTTCTCCAATAATTTACAGATCCTCTCAATCTGAAAAGAAGAAAATAATACTTTTTCTCTTATCTGTCTTTAATTGTTCTTTAAATATTAAAGAAAATTGGATTATGTTTACAAAAAAATTTTTTTTTAAAAAGATTAAACCTTGTATTTTAGAACTTATTTCATAATTTTATAATATTGTTAAATAAAGGTTGAAGAAATTACTTAATGCTTAAATTTATATGAATAATAATGAGCTTATTTAATTAAAAAAATTATCATCATTTCAGTGAATTCAAAAGCCAAAAAAAAAATGAAAAATAATGAATAAATATAATAAAAATAAATAAATAAATAAAGAGAGAGAGAGAGAGAGAGAGAGAGAGAGAGAGAGAGAGAGAGAGAGAGAGAGAGAGAGAGAGAGAGAGAGAGAGAGAGTACCTCTTTCTTTACATTTTGAGATTCAACTTCCACAATAATGGTTCTTAAATGCTCAATGAAATTCCAACTCTGAAAAAAAATTATAAAAGTTTAACATTAATATTTAATATTATAAGTTTTTTATAAAATGTATAAAGAAGATATTGATTCTGATTTATATAAAGTTCTTAAAAGGAATTATATAACTAAAGATTCATCACAAAAATTTGATATTTATCACTAGAAATATGCTTAGAGGTAAAAAAAAAAAAAAAAAAAAAAAAAAATTTTTTAAAAAAAAAAACTTTTCTTAAGAGATAAAAAGATAAATATCAAAAATCTGTGCAATAAATCTTTATCTATTACCTTCCCCTCAAGAGTTCTTAAACTTTGGGCTATTTCAGTCGGGTGACAAAAAAATTATAAGGAAAAGAAGAAAAATGCCAAAATGGCTCAAAAATATTCCTCACTCTTTTTTTTTATCACTTTTTTGTTACTTGAAGCAATTCCACTTTTTATTTTTGTACTTTATATAATAAAAATTTTATTCCAGAAAATAAATATCTAACCCCCCCCCTCCCTCTCTCCCCCCAAAAAATGTTGGTAAGTCCTTAAAGGCCCTCAATCCGTTATTTCCCAAACTCTGGTGGAAATTGGTAAGCCTTTGACCTTCCTTTATGCCTTTATATATATATCATAAATATATATATATATATATATATATATATATATATATATATATATATATACTATATATATATATATATATATATATATATATATATATATATATATATATATATATATATATATATATGGGAAATAAAATATCGCTCCCGAGATAATTAGGTTACTCCCCATTGAGTATATGAGTGCTTAGGGTACTTCCCATTTCACTCCGGTGTTAAATGGTATGCACCCTTTCGAGCTCATCTTCACATTCTTCCACACGGAGTAGGTTCTCCTTTTACACAAAATAAACACATTATTGCAGACAACACGTCATTTTTTTTTAAAGGAAAATTGATTAACATGGTATTCACAACATTAGTCTCGGAGTAGCCCAGAGGGGAGACTTTCCCATTGCAAAAATTGTCCTAATGAATCGTTGGGACAAGTGGCAAAAATTAGAAAATAAATGGGTGAAGCGACTTTCTTATGCTTAATATGTCTTTTCTCTATTTTTGTAACTTGTCCCAACGATTCGTTAGGATAATTTTTGGCAGTGAAACAATAGTCCCACTTGGTAGTTGGTGACCTCCAAGACTTTGCAGTCGTCTTGCTCTGATGCACGGTCAATTTTTTTATTAATTTAAAATCCTAAATTCTTCGACTAACTTAAATCCAAAATAGAGCATATTCTTTCTTCTCTCTTCTCTGAAATCATCATATTAGATGATTTCAATGTTAACCACAGCCAACAGATATCTTCTAGTTCTCATTATACAGATGGTAAACGTATCTTCCATTTCTCTATCCAAAATTACCTTGAGCAGTTGACCGCCAAACATGAACTAAACATTCTATACCTTTTTCTAACTCCTAATCCTTCTCCTTATGCTGCTAAACTCTATCCACCTCTGGGTTCCTCCGATCAACTTCTTTTCTCTGTTTCCTCCTTTATTTTTTCAAGTTTTTCGCAATTAAGACCCCATTATTTTGAGAGGAAACGTTTGTGGCATTTCTGTGCCACAAGCTGGTCGGACTTGCAGTCGTTTGTACTTCGTTTAGTTCTCGTGGAATGATTATTGCTTTCATGGAGAGGAGGGTCCCTTCTGAGTGTGCAGGACGCAACACTGAGGTGATTCTCTATGGCAGGGAGATGTACATTCCATATTCTTTCCCTTCGACTAATCTTACAAACTTCGGTTTAACTCTGCTTATTCTCGTGCTATTCGCCGCTGGGATGCTGTCTTCAGCTATTACCGTTGTCTTCAAATTCCAGAAACTCATGCAACTTATATTTCATCCCGGAATCGGGCAAAATCTATTCTACTCAACACTAAAAACTTTTTTCTCCGTAGAAAATGCAGTACTCTTTCTGGATCCTCTACCTTAAGTTCTTTCTGGTATTTCGCAAAAAAAAAATTTCAAATCTAACTTTGCTACTTCCTCTTTCCCTCCTCTAGTATCTTCCGACGGTACAACTGCCGTATTGCCCCTTCCTAAAGTTGAACTCTTCGCTCAAACTTTTGCCCTTAATTCAGCTTTAGACGGTTAAGGATCTATTCCTCCTTCTTTACCTTCCTCCAACTCATTTATGCCTAAAATTGCAATTTCCTATAAAAATTTCCTTTCTGCTTTCTCTGAGGTTAATACTAAGAAGGCGCACGGTCCTGATGGTATCCCTCCTGTGCTCCTCAAAACTTGTGCTTCCGAGTTTGGACTGGCCTTAATAAGCTATTTCATCTATCTTTTTACTTCAACCTTCTCTTCCTGCTCTAAACTTGAGCTCATTTAGCTTGTGCTGAAGAAGGAGGACTCCAACTACCATACCATTTCTTTAGCCTGTGTTCATTCTAAAGTTTTCGAATGTATCATTAACAGGAAACTTGGAAACATCTCAATTTTTCTAATCCTAATCTCTGATCGTCATTATGATTTTCGCAAAAAACGCTCTACTGGTGATCTTCTTCATCTTCTCTATTACTCTTCTCTATTACATTTTATTTACAGGGGTATTGTTCGCCCATGCATGGAGAACACTTCACATATCTGTGGTGGTTCTAATCATTCAGCTCTCCTTGAAAAGGTGGAGTCTAGTACTTTTCGTTTTATCACCTCTCCCGCTTTCACTAATTCTCTCCAGTATCTTTCTTCCTATCAAATTGTTGCGCCACTTTATTTATACTATCGCTACTACAGTGGAAGTTGCTCTTCTGAACTCTTCTGTCTCATACTTCCTCCACTAAGAACTTCCAGTGCGAGACCCCTTTCTATACAGTCTCATCCCTTCTCTGCCCAACTCTTTGACCACAGACTTAACCTCTATCCTCAATCTTACATGTTCTCAACTGATAAAGTCTGGAACACACTCCTTTTATCTTAAACACTTTAAAGAGCCGAGCATCTGGACATGTTGGCCTTTAATGAACTGGATATGTTATTTCCTCAATTCTACTGGAATTTGGTAGGTCTCCGGTCTTTGCCCATCAGAGGATATATATATATATATATATATATATATATATATATATATATATATATATATATATATATATAGTATATATATATATATATATATATATATATATATATATATATATATATATATATATATATATATATATATATATATATATATATATATATATATATATATATATATATATATATATATATATATATATATATATATATATATATATATATATATATATATATATATATATATATATATATATATATATATATATATATATATATATATATATATATATATATATATATATATATATATATATATATATATATATATATATATATATATATATATATTACCTTTTGAAGTATAATATCAGCTTCGAATAAGATTAGAAGTGTGGCCATAAAAGAACCCCATAAAATCAGAACTTCAAAAAGACCAAAGGAAGATGTAATTGCAGCCTTGGTAACTTCCGTTATAAAGTAGAAAATATAAATAAAAAACAGAAGGGAAATAGCAGTTCCAAAATAAGCAAATAAATCTTTATTGATGCCTTGGAGAATAAGCAACTCTTGTTGAATCGGTTTTAGGTTTACGTCTTTAAAATAATATTTCTTCTTCTTAATACTCTTTGATTTGGTGAGAACCAAGTTAGATTCAAATGTATATGATGATTTTGCCATTATATCTTCAAGTATTGAAGACAAATGATGCATGATACAAGAAAAGAAGCAGAGAAACTCTGCACAGTAAAGCGATCCAAAAAGTTTTGTAAAATATGTCCAGAATTGTTATAATATTATTTTTACCAGTTGGATAAAAAATTTGATAGAGGTTTAAAGAAGTGATAAGTGTCTTATGAATGAAGATGAAAAAGGTCAAAAAATAATTCGTCTTTTTCTGTCGGTGATATTTTTCAGTAAATTTACTCAACATCAGAATAGAGGTTTCTAAACTTTTTAATATATATTTTTGAGTAAAGACAAAGGTATAAAAGGATGGATTGCCAAAAGAAATCCAGCAATATCTTTTCCAGAACAGACAAAAAATGATAGACACCATTTTCCTTTTTACCTCGAAGTAATGAAGGAATATGGCATAAAAAAGCACCCATTGTCAGAAAGTATATTGTTAAATAAACAACGAATAATACATTATGATAAATATTTTGCATTAAATTTACACAGGAATATTTTGCTACCCTAAATCTTGAAAAACCGTAAATAACACCTGAGATTAAAAATATCTTAATTCCATTTGGGAGCGACATTGTGTGTGTTGCAGTACAAAAGACAACACTACTCGCTTTAAAAGTTTAATGCGAATCCATTTGTTATTTATTTAAAGTAAATATATATAAATAATTGAAGAATTTTAATTGTTATCGATTCAGGCCATGAATGCTATTGATTGTTTATTATTTTCTTTTCCTGACTAAGAAGTCAATACCTTTTGGTTAAACAAAGCTCTTCATTAATTATAAAATAAAAATGAATAATTATTTAGTATGAACAATAAATAATATATATATATATATATATATATATATATATATATATATATATATATTATATATATATATATATATATATATATATATATATATATATATATATATATATATATATATATATATATATAATATATATATATATATATATATATATATATATATATATATATATATATATATATATATATATATATATATATATATATATATATATATATATATATATATATATATATATATATATATATATATATATATATATATATATATATATATATATATATATATATATATATATATATATATATATATATATATATATATATATATATATATATATATATATATATATATATATATATATATATATATATATATATATATATATATATATATATATTATATAATTATATATATATATATTATATATATATATATATATATATATATATATATTATA
>SEYY01018792.1:32500-37500 GCA_009176605.1 Armadillidium nasatum | reverse complement strand
ACTGGATTATATTTTAAAACATTTGAGACAAAAAAAAAGGTGAAAAAAGTTCTTAAGTCTCCAGTTTTTTCGTTCCATCCACAGAGAGTTTGAATTGAATTCCAACAATGACGTAGGTCAGGATGTTGCTAATTATCTGAAAAAATAAAAAAATTAGAAATCTTTGAACAAGTCGATAGAATTAATAAGTTAAATATATTAATATATAATTATATATAATATATATATATATATATATATATATATATATATATATATATATATATATATATATATATATATATATATATATATATATATATATATATATATATATATATATATATATATATATATATATATATATATATATATATATATATATATATATATATATATATATATATATATATATATATATATATATATATATATATATATATATATATATATATATATATATATATATATATATATATATATATATAAATATATATATAGATTAAAAAGCAAATTGCAAAGCAGGTTGAAAGTGACATCGTAATAAGGATTGAATTGCAATATTGATGACAATTAATTTTATTAAACAACTAAATTAAACAGATCAATTTACATAAAGCAACTACAATGATAATAATAATAATGACGTTTCGGATTTTACTAAATCTATTTTCACAATTAATTTTCTGAAAACACAGATAACATAGATTAGTTAAGTGATAAATAAATAAATGCACGTTTAAAACTATGGTAACACAATATGATAAATAGTATAAATAAATAGTATAATGTTGTGTCAGCGTATATTGTAAACAGAAGAGCGACTATAAAAGATGTAGAGACTTATTAATAGTCTTGTTGGTTGTTAGTTATAAATAAATAAATATATATATATATATATATATATATATATATATATATATATATATATATATATATATATATATATATATATATATATATATATATATATATGAGAGGTAAAAATGAAATATTAGATATAAAGATGAAAGCATATGCAAATAAATGGAATCGTATGCAGACCGAATACATACAGATACATGCATACATATATACATATTCATACTTACACATGTACATAAACACACACGCACACATTTCAAAAAAAAAAAAAAAACATACATATATACATACATATATGCATACATACATACATACCCATACATATATGCACATATACACACACATACATACACACATATACATACCCATGCATACACATACACATATACATATATATATATACACACACACATACAAATACATATACATACATACACACATACATATACACATACACATACACACCTGCGATTAAAGAAAAGGTTAAAAGAGCTGAAACACATCTAAATCTTCCGTTAAGAATAGATTCCAAAGCTATCAAAATTAAAAGAAGTTAAAGAGATAAAACAAAAGTTTAAAGTTGTGAACCATCTCCTTTTTTTTGGCACAGGTTGAATGAGCGAAAGAATCCAATAGACGGAAAGATAGAATTGGAAAGACAGAAAATTAACAGTTTATCAAAGAATTGTGTTTTCAAGATTAAGCTGAGAGAGAGAGAGAGAGAGAGAGAGAGAGAGAGAGAGAGAGAGAGAGAGAGAGAGAGAGAGAGAGAGAGAGAGAGAGAGAGAGAGAGAGAGAGAGAGAGAGAGAGAGAGAGAGAGAGAGAGAGAGAGAGAGAGAGAGAGAGAGAGAGAGAGAGAGAGAGAGAGAGAGAGAGATGGAAAATAAATAACTTCTTTGTTGAATAAGGGTATAATTTTATTTTGTGTGCAATAGGTGTTGCAATTTGCAAAAATCAATGATTATAAATTTTTTTTTTCTTTATTTTCATTCTATTGCTATTAAACTATGCGTAAAGACGTAAATTATTAACTATCTGTTAATTGTTAATTATCTGAAAAGATAAAAGAGTTAGAAATCTTCATAAAAAAAAAAAAAAAAAATTATTATTATTATTATTATTATTATTATATTATTATTATTATTATTATTATTAATATATATAATATTATATATATATATATATATATATATATATATATATATATATATATATATATATATATATATATATATATATATATATATATATATATATATATATATATATATATTATTATTATTATTATTATTATTATTATTATTATTATTATTATTATTATTATTATTATTATTATTATTATTATTATTATTATTATTATTATTATTATTATTATTATTATTAAGCTTATAATATTAATAATAATAATAATAATAATAATAATAATAATAATAATAATAAAATTAACCGGTAGCAGACAGTGACGTCCAACAGTGAAAAACCCGAAAGCATTGATCTGGGGAATGTTCTGTAATAATTTGCATATGTTTTGAATCTGAAAAGTAAAAGATACGAGATAAAAAAAAATAACAATTCAATTATAACAAATTACACAAAATTAGGATTGTCGTGATTTAAAATAGATCGATTGATTTAAATCAATTGATTTTATTATTAATGATATTTAATAATAAAGACCCTGATACTTCTGATTTACTTTTTACTTTTTTTATTTTTTTTATTTTTTTAATTTTTTTATTTTTTATTATTATTATTTTTTTTTACAATTTATATTGCAAATAAAGATTTAAATTAAAATTCAGATTACGAATTTCACCTCGGCAATTGTAAAAAGGTATTTTCTGTGCCTTTCAATCTCAGACTTTTATTCTTACTGTATTGTAAACCCTTTTTATAATAAAGACAATCTCAAGTTATGATCTTCTTACAAAATACATCTTACCTCTTCTTTTACGTTGCCTGTTTCCACCTCTACAGACAAATCGTTTAAATTAGTCACAAAACGACGGCTCTGAAAAGTATTTTCAACTTAAAATATTATTATTATTATTATTTAATTATTATTATTATTATTATTATTATTATTATTATTATTATTATTATTATTATTATTATTATTATTATTATTATTATTATTATTATTATTATCATTATTATTATTATTATTATTATTTTATTATTCCTATTATTCTCATTACTATTTTATTATTATTATTATTATTATTATTATTATTATTATTATTATTATTATTATTATTATTATTATTATTATTACTATTTTTATTATTATTTTATTATTATTATTATTATTATTATTATTATTATTATTATTATTATTATTATTATTATTATTATTATTATTATTATTATTATTATTATTATTGCTATTATTATTATTATTTTCAAAAAATATTAGAAAGATTTTCTGAACTTAGAACTGTCATGCAATGTTTTCACTTAGGTCCAATCGCTTATTCTCTTTCAGAGAACGAAAACAGCTCGAAGGACAAAAACAGTCAAGTTCATACTTCTTGTTTTTTTAAAAGTATAAAAATAATATGAACTTTAAAAATTATTTATCTAAAACAGTGATCTTAACCTGGGGTTAACATACCCCCAGGGCTACAAGGGAGGGTTACGGGGAAAAAAATTTGTGTATTTGAGTATCGATCTACACTCAGAATTAAATAACTTATCGCGAAATGACAGAAGAGCAATTATGAAGATCAGAATTCTAGAAAAATTGGGATTCTGAATTGAATTCTAGGCAGTCAAATCCTTAGCTCTTGGGTAAGTAACGGTGAACACTCTCGACTAAGATAGGCTTAAAAAATTCTGAAATGGCTAAAGATAGAGTAACAAAACGATAGCCAAAGGTTGGGTGACATCTTTGTTTTGAAATGAACCAAAAATTAGGTATAGAAGAAAGAGATTTTAGAGAAATATCAATCAATGAGAGTTACTGGGTTGTTGATATAAAAACCAACTCCAATCATGATATTTGTAACAAACTCTAACTAATGCTTTCAATATGTCCTACACTACATCAAGCATATATACTAAAAGGCGAAAGAACACACAAGCAAGAGTGATCGAAAGTTAAAGAAGTTAGGTAGTCAAGTTTTTTTTTTTAACAGAAACATTATTGGCGATCTGGAAAAGGATAAGATGGTTGAAGATATTTTGGAATTTATGAAAATGTAACATCATTTAGGACAGAAGTTGGAGATTTGAAGATGATTTCTTTTTCGCTGCAGGTTAATGAATATATTCATGGAAAGATCAAAATCGTTAAATAAGGTAGTGACAAAACAAGTTTTTCCAGGCAAAGTGAAAACTTGGAGCACAAGATTTTATGAAAGACAAAAGAATTTCCATGCAGCTACTTACAATTAAGATTTTAAAAAGAGCAGAAAAAAACAGTACAACACAAACCTTTCACAATAAACTTATATAAGGGCTCATGAAAGCCTATATAAAGGGAATGATTGAGTAATTTGCCAATGAGAACTACTAAAAAACACTCATAATCTATTAGCAATTTATCTGAGAGAATCCTCCCTAATTTGAACAAACCATATTATAACTTTTCAAAAAACCAAAATTATTTTGAAAAGCATCCGAAACCCCATAGATATGATTAAAAAACTTCTTCAATATTTAACTAGATTTTCTCTCAAGAACTCTGGTTTATTCTTTTAAATAAAACTACAGGGCTTTCAGATTAACTTAAAATATGGACGTATCTTAAAATAATTTACATAATTTCTTTATAAACATAGGAACATAAGAGCAAATAAGAACACCAATTGTATTACATATTTCAAGATTACTCGTTCTACTAGAAACATTAACATATTTTTTATAGCTTTATGATAGTCTATAACAAATTTTATTAGAATCTGGTTGCTATTCCTTAAATTTGTCCACTAATCTTTTCCATAGAAAGGTATACGTAAGACTTAATCATGCACAGCAAAATATCCCACTTTTATGGATTAAATCTCCTTAATATTACATTGTTTTAAAAATATTTTTATGATAAATTGAGAATAAATAAATAAATAAATTAAATAAAAATAAATAAATAAGTAAATAGATAGATAGATGGAGATAATATATATATATATATATATATATATATATATATATATAT
>SEYY01018792.1:7500-27500 GCA_009176605.1 Armadillidium nasatum | reverse complement strand
AGCTTATCAATCTTAACCTGTGGGACAACATGCCTTATTATAAGCAGATTGTGCCAAGAAATATGCGTCTGAGTTCCTGAACGCAAAATTTGACTTTAAACCGAACAATAGCGGTTAGAGAATTTTACGATCAGTGAAATGTGCTATACTCGACCGTTTAAAATTTCAAAGAACAAGAGATAATATCGACGATTTAGACGACTCTACTTGTTTTCGAAATTGTATGTCAACGTTAGGGATAATTGCACCTATTATCAACAGCAATATTATAAATGCATGACTGGCAGCGAATGGTATCCCGCTGCAAAGTGAGAGGAACAGGCTGAAAATTCCATCAAGAGAGTCTTTCAGTTACCTACCTGTATTATGAATTATATATATGAATATACGTAAGATTATAAGGAGACCCACTGTGATGGGCTGCTCCCCGCTTGCCATGCTTTTATTGTATAGCAGTAGATAATACTACGTCGTATTTTAGTGAAAAAATATTAAAACTTGAAATAGGCGTAAAAATGGGGAAAAAGATAAAAAATATATTTTCTGTTAATGAGTATGACCTGTCTATGTAAGACTGATTACATTACTACAGACCTTAAAAACTTTAAAAATGTCTTGAAAAAAAATATTCTATTTGATAAAATAGATTTTTTTAAAAAGTGTAAAATTTGCAGGTTAATGAGTGTATTCATGGAAAGATCAAAGTTATTAAATAAGGTAGTGATAAGCAAGTTTTTCCAGGCAAAGTGCAAACTTGGAGCATAAGTTTTTATGAAAGACAAAAGCATTTCCATGCAGCTGCTTACAATTAAGATTTAAAAATAGCAGAAAAAAACAATTTTAGGAAAAATTCTTTCACAACAAACTTTCATTAACGCTCATTAAGGCTTATATAAAGGGAATGATTGAGTAATTTGCCAATTAGAGCTAGGAATAACACACACACATAATCTATTTAGCATTTTATCTGAGAGAATCCTCTCTAACTTTAACAACCCATATTCTAACTTTTAAAAAAATCTAAATCATTTTGAAAAAGCATCCGAAACTCCATAGATCTGATTGGAAAACTTTTTCAATATTTAACTAGATTTCCTCTCAAGAATTTTGATTTATTCTCTTAAACAAACCTACAGGGCTTTTAGATTAACTTTAAAGATGGACATATCTTAAAATAATTTACATAATTTCTTTATAAACATAAGAGCATAAGAGCACCAATTGTATTACATATTTCAAGATTACTCGTCCTACTAGAAACATTAACATATTTTTTATAGCTTTATGATAGCCTATACCAAACTTTCTTAGAATCTGGCTGCTGCTCTTTAAATTTGTCTAATGCCTAAGATTTAACCATGCACAGCAAAATATCCCACCATAATGAATTAAATTCCTTAAAATTACATTGTTTTTAAAGTATTTTTAAAGTATTTAAATTGAAAATAAATAAATAAAAGTAAATAGACTATATATATATATATATATATATATATATATATATATATATATATATATATATATATATATATATATATATTATATATATATATATATATATATATATATATATATATATATATATATATATATATATATATATATATATATATATATATATATATATATATATATATATAATATATATATATATATATATAATATAAAAATATAAAAAAATAAAAAAAAAGAGAAGAGAGAGAGAGAGAGAGAGAGAGAGAGAGAGAGAGAGAGAGAGAGAGAGAGAGAGAGAGAGAGAGAGAGAGAGAGAGAGAGAGAGAGAGAGAGAGAGAGAGAGAGAGAGAGAGAGAGAGAGAGAGAGAGAGAGAGAGAGAGAGAGAGAGAGAGAGAGAGAGAGAGAGAGAGAGAGAGAGAGAGAGAGAGAGAGAGAGAGAGAGAGATATTTAGGTAGAAAGATGGATATTTACCTTTTGGAACAAAAGATCAGATACAAATAAAATTAAAACTATGATCGTAATTTGAAAAACTAGAGAAATTAAATAGCCTGTCTCAAAACCCTCGTCAGTTGCAAACTTCGTGATATCGAGTATTAGATACAATATAGAACTTGCAAAAATTATTGAAATTGGCATTTGAAAATGGGAAAATAATTCTTTTATCACATATTGGAGAAAAATTAGTTGCTTCTTGTATTGTTTTAAAATGGATTTCATCAATGAAAACTTGCTTTCTATTTATATTTTTGAACTTGGTCAGAGTCAGTTTAGATTCCTTTAAAAGTAATTCATTACTCATTAAATGTTTTAATGAAGTTGATAACTGTTTCACAATACATGCAAAGAGTGATAACAAACTCATCATAAAACTATCTAATAAAAAGTTAAAAGTATAAACTAGAGGAAAATTAACAGTAAAGTTTTTTGAAAAGAAATAATAAATAATCACGAGGTAATGAAAAATATTTAAAGACAGAATAAAGGAAAGCATAAGATAATCTTCTTTCTGGTCGTTTTGGAACTTATCCAGAAACTTGATTAGGTTTTTAATGGAACATTTCAAATATTTCATGTACAGTTTTGAGTATATGAATAGAAAGAAATCCATGGAATGCCAATAGAGATGAAGTACTTTTTCCAAAATCATCAAAATAAAATGAATATCATATTCTTTCTCAGCTTTAAACATTGAAGATGTACTAAGAGAAGCTGTAATCATTTCTGCGAAGTATAGCAACAAAGCGACCACTAAGAGCACGTTATGATGTATATTAACAATAAAATTCATGTAAGAGAATTTCTTCACTCTGAAACACGAAAAACCAAAAATTGTTCCAATTATCAAAAATATTTTTATTCCATATTGCAATGCCATTGTATACAAGTAGCAGTTATCAATTCGAAAGAAGAACTAAGAGAGCTTGTCATTATTCTGACTTTGTATTTTAATAAGGAAATCAATAATGGAAATTATTGTTTATTATAATAATTGAATTAAAAAGAAAGAGTAAAAAAAAAAAAAAAAAAAGACACTAATTACGTGACATATTACTGAGAGACTCTTCGATATTTTATGTAAATAAAGAAATAGATTAATAAATTTGTTTATCAAATTTTTATAGAAATCTAAATTTGGTATTTGTTCAAAACTATTATATATATATATATATATATATATATATATATATATATATTATATATATATTATATATATATATATATATATATATATATATATATATATATATATATATATATATATATATATATATATATATATATATATATATATATATATAATATATATATATATATATATATATATATATATATATATATATATATATATATATATATATATTATATATATATATATATATATATATATATATATATATATATATATATTATATATATATATATATATATATATATATATATATATATATATATATAATATTATATATATATATATATATATATATATATATATATATATATATATATATATATATATATATATATATATATATATATATATATATATATATATATATATATATATATATATATATATATATATATATATATTATATATATATATATATATATATATATATATATTAGTGATGGATCGGATGTCATATTTTCCAATTTGCGGATGCGGATGCGGATGTTGAATTTTGAAATGCGGATGCGGATGCGGATGTTGAATTTTTGAAAGTGCGGATGCGGATGCGGATGTTGAATTTTCGAAAAGTGCGGATGCGGATGCGGATGCGGATGTTGAATTTTCGAAAGATGCGGATGCGGATGCGGATGCGGATGCGGATGCGGATTTTTTTGATGAGGATGCGGATGCGGATGTTAATATATATATATATATATATATATATATATATATATATATATATATATATATATATATATATATATATATATATATATATATATATATATATATATATATATATATATTTCACTATCACCTTTCCCACTTTCGTGAGGTGGTGCCCGCCACAATTCCCTTACAAACATAACTATTCTTACCTTTCAACGCTTTCACCACCTCCCTCCATCTCTGTCTCCACAAATCTTCTACCCTCGTCTAAACTCAAATTCCTTCCATCAAAATCACTCTCACTCCATCCATCCATCTCCACTTCGGCCTTCCCCTCCCCCTACCCTTCCCCTATCTACATCGGATCTACGTACCTTGCCAACCATTCTGTTCTCTTTCATTCTTCACATATGTCCAAACCATTTTAGCACATCCTCCTCCTCTCTATCAATTACACCCTTCTTCCATTTACACATCTCCCTTATTCTTTCATTTCTAATCCTATCAATCCTTCTCAATTTATATATCGCTCTCAAATCTTTCATCTCAAAGACATTGAAACTTTTTCTCGACCGAGCACTTATCGTCTATGTTTCACACACATACAATACAGAAGGTGAACACATACATTCAAACATTCTTATCTTTATTTCTTTCGAAATTTTTCCTTTCTTCCATACTTTTCTTAGGCCCCCCAATACTTTCATTCCTTCTACCACTCTGTTCTTTATTCCTTTTTCCGTCCCACCCTTACCTTCCACCCAACATTACTAGATATTTGAATTCATTCACCTCCTCAAGTTTCCATTCTCACACTTCTACAAACCAATTCCTCCCTCCACATTTCCTCATCCCCACCTCCAATCCTCATAACTTTATTCTTCGCTGGATTGAATTTCAATCTCGTGTTTGCACATTTCCCTTCAAACTCTCTCACAAGTATTCTCATCTTTTCTCCAGATTCTGCCACCAACACATGCCGCATCATCTGCAAAAAGTAAAACATTCACTTCACATTCACCCTCCATATTTCTCAACGTAATACTCTTCCCTTCTCTCTCCATTTTTCTAAGTAAACCATTCATCAATAGATTAAATAACATGGAGATATTACAAACCCCTGTCTCAATCCCACTCCTATGCTAAACCAATCCGATAGTTCTCTCTTCACCCTCACTCTTGATCTACAATTCGCATATATATATATATATATATATATATATATATATATATATATATATATATATATATATATATATATATATATATATATATATATATATATATATATATATATATATATATTATATATATATATATATTAGTGATGGATCGGATGTCATATTTTCTAATTTTGCGGATGCGGATGCGGATGCGGATGTCGAATTTTGGAGAAGTGCGGATGCGGATGCGGATGCGGATGTTGAATTTTTGAAAGTGCGGATGCGGATGCGGATGCGGATGCGGATGTTGAATTTCCGAAATGCGGATGCGGATGCGGATGCGGATGTTGAATTTTCGAAAATGCTGATGCAGATGCGGATGCTCCGCATCCTCGCATGCGGATGCGGATGCGGATGCCATCACTAATATATATATATATATATATATATATATATATATATATATATATATATATATATATATATATATATATATATATATATATATATATATATATATATATATATATATATATTATATATATATATATATATATATATATATATATATATATATATATATATTTATATAATATATATTTATATTTAATATATATATATATATATATATATATATATATATATATATATATATATAATATATAATATATATATATATATATATATATATATATAATATATATATATATATATATATATATATATATATATATATATATATATATATATATATATATATATATATATATATATATATATATATATATATATATATATATATATATATATATATATATATATATATATATATATATATATATATATATATATATATATATATATATATATATATATATATAAAAGGTTTTGAAATGGCAAGTTTCAAAAAACAAAAACAAAAGATGAACATAAAAAAAAAAAAAAAAAAAAGAGTTTTTTTTTTTTTTAAATTATTTTAATATTAAATATATATATATATATATATATATATATATATATATATATATATATATATATATATATATATATATATATATATATATATATATATATATATATATATATATATATATATATATATATATATATATATATATATATATATATATATATATATATATATATATATATATATATATATATATATATATATATATAATATATATATATATATATATATATATATATATATATATATATAAGGTCTCAAGGCAATCAATTTGCAATCTAAAAAGGTCATCGAAATGCCTTTCGTCTCGCAATGTACCACCACGAAAACCTGGGTCAGGTCAGGTCAGGTAGAAAAAGAAAGACTTCTATGAGGACTGATTAACTTTTAAAGCGATAAGTAATGTCTGATCCTTGTATAACAGACGCTCAGTTGAAAAGGAAGCATCCTGAAGTACTTAATGACATTTCCACTGGAACTATTCAGCACCGTCTTCTAAAGGAGCTGAATTTTGCCCTTGTCAGCGCGCAGCCAAAAAACCACTTCTCATGAACAAAATGAGAAAGAGAAGGTTACAGTTTGTCAGGAAATATAAACATTGGACATCAGATGATTGGAAAAAGGTAATGTTCAGTGACGAAAGCCCATTTCGGCTAGTTAAGGGAGCCTCAAAATTGGTTCGCAGGCCTACCTATGCATCAAGATATGATTCAAAGTACACAATTAAAACAGTTAAACATCCTGATAGTGTAATGTCATGGGCTTGCTTTAGTGCCAATATGGGTAGGGGAGGTCTGTATTTTCTTCCAAAAAATAAAACAATGAGGGCAACTAAATGTATTGAAGTTTTGAGGAATCATTTGCTTACCCAATTTGTTATCCATGAATGTAGATATTTTATGCATGATAGTGCACCTTGCCATGCATCAAAGGCTGTAAAAATATTTCTCAATCAGTATAAAATTGATGTTTTAGAGTGACCTGGTAACTCCCCGGACCTAAATCCAATTGAAGATGCTTGGAATTTCATGAAGAACAAAGTAAAAGAGAGATGATCGTCCAACATCAGAGAGATGCAGGAGGTGTTAAAAAACATATGGATCAACATGGATGCCTCTTACTTTGCCTCACTTGCTGAGTCTATGCCCAGGCGATTGGAAAATGTCAGGAAACACAAAGGACATATGAGAAAGTATTAAAATATATTAAAATATTTTCAATAAAATCATTTCGGAAAATGTTTTTGCTTTAATTTTCGTTAAATTACGCAAAAATAGACTTCGTAAAGATTTTTTGCTGCCACTCTATATATATAAATATATATATATATATATATATATATATATATATATATATATATATATATATATTATATATATATATATATATATATATATATATATATAAGGATAACAAGTGGGTATTTTGGGGTACGCAAACGATATTGCTTTTTGGAGCGTGGTGGAGGAGGACGTGAGGGAAGGACTAGAAAGGTGGAATTTATGTTTGGAGAGAGCTGGTTTGATAATGAATAAGGAAAAGACTGTATTTGTGAGAGTAAATAGAGAGAAAAATAGAGAAAATTTAGATATCCAAGTTGAAGGAAAAAATATAAAAGAGTATTTGGGAAGCGTGTTTAGAGGTGCGGGAGGAGTGGAGTAAGATATCGCAGAGAGAATAGGCAAATATGGAAGAAGCGTGAATTGCTTCTACCCATTGTTAAAGAACCAAACTGTGCCTTTGCAAGTAAAGAGCGTAATTCATGAGAGAATATTGACGCCCCTATTGATATATGGAGTGGAATGTTGGGACAACAACCACAGTGACAAGAAGTAGAATATAGGCAGCAAAGATGAGGCTCTTGAGGGACGATGATAGGAAAGAAGTAGAAGAGACAGAATAAGAAACGAACATATAAGAGAGAAAATAGGGGTGAGTAGCATTAGAAATAAAACCTAAGAAGAGGTAGAGGGACGAGGTGGAGGAAGGGTTGGAGAGGCATCGCTTTCCGAGCATCACGCAACTGAGAAGAGAGGGCCAATTCGCTGATAGAGACGGATGGAGAAGGAGGCTGCACCAGCTGACAGGCAGATGATGCCTACCTGGGAGTTGAAGAAGATATATATATATATATATATATATATATATATATATATATATATATATATATTATATCGGTATATATATATCGGTATCGGTATCGGTATATCGGTATATATATCGGTATATATATATATATGTAACCGTTCAAATTTTGAATTATGATGTTAAAAACTTAGTTCAGACAACCTACTAGAATTTAAAAATATTACGTGTACTGAAAAAAATATAGGGTTGTTAAAACATGGATAGATATTTATATGACTTGAACAAATCTTATACCAGCTTTTAAAAAGAACCTAAATCATTTTGAAAAGCATCCGAAACTCAATAGATCTTATTGAAAAACTTTATCATTATTTAACTAGATTTCCTCTCAAGAACTCTGATTTATTCTTTAAAACCAAATTACAGGACTTTCAGATTAACTTAAAAGATGGACGTATCTTAAAATAATTTGCATAATTTCTAACCATAAGAGCATAAGAGAACATAAGATCACCAATTGTATTAAATATTTCAAGATTACTCGTTCTACTCTAAACATTAACATATTTTTTTATAGCTTTATGATAGCCTATACCAAACTGACTTAGAATTTGGCTGCTATTCCTCAAATTTGTCCACAAATCTTTTCCATAGAAAGGTATACGTAAGACTTAATCATGTACTTAAATCTCCTTATAATTACATCATTTTAAAAAAATTGTATTTGATCAATAGCAAATAAATAAATAAATAAATAGAAAATTAAATAAATAAATAAATAAATATATAAATTAATATATAGATGGAGTGATAGATAGGTAGATAGATAGATAGATAGACAGATAGATAGAGAGATAGATAGACAGATAGATAGATAATATATGTATATATATTTATATACATATATATATATATATATATATATATATATATATATATATATATATATATATATATATATATATATATATATATATATAATATATATATATATATATATATATATATATATATATATATATAATATATATATATATATATATATATATATATATATATATATATATATATATATATATATATATATATATATATATATATATATATATATATATATATATATATATATATATATATATATATATATATATATATATATATATATAATATATATATATATATATATATATATATATATATATATATATATATATATATATATATATATATATATATATATATATATATATATATATATATATATATATATATATATATATATATATATATATATATATATATATATATATATATATATATATATATATATATATATATATATATATATATATATATAGATAGGAGAGAGAGAGAGGAGAGAGAGAGAGAGAGAGAGAGAGAGAGAGAGAGAGAGAGAGAGAGAGAGAGAGAGAGAGAGAGAGAGAGAGAGAGAGAGAGAGAGAGAGAGAGAGAGAGAGAGAGATTAATTGAGGTAGATTACTTACCTTTTGAAACAAAAGATCAGATATAAATAAAATTAAAACGGAGGTCGTGATTGTGAAAACAAGAGAAATAAAATTGATTATCTCAAAACTCTCGTCAGTTGCAAACTTCGTGACATAGAATATTAGATATATTATATAACTTGTAAAAATTATTGAAATTGGCATTTGAAAATGGGAAAATAATTCTTTTATTACATATTGGAGAAAAATTAGTTGCTTCTTGTATTGTTTTAAAATGGTTTCCATCAATGTAAACTTGCTTTCTATTTATATTTTTGAACTTGGTCAGAGTCAGGTTAGATTCCTTTAAAAGTAATTCATTACTCATTAAATGTTCTAATGTAGTTGACAACTGTTTTCACAATACATGCAAAGAGTGATAACAAACTGAAAGTAAAAAGATCTGCTAAAAAGATAAAAATATGAACTGGAACTAAATTTAACAATACTGAAGTTACTCGAAAACAATATAATGAAGAATATCGAAGGAATGAGAAATATTTAAAGCCAGAATAACTGAAAGCATAAGATAATCTTCTTTCTGGTCTTTTTGGAACTTATTTAGAAACCTGCTTAGGTTTTTAATGGAACATTTCAAATATTTCATGTACAGTTTTGAATATATGAATAAGAACAAAACCATGGTATGAAAACATAAAGCTTCTACTTCTTCCAAAATCATCAAAATGAAATGAATATCATGTTCTTTCTCAATTTTAAACATTGAAGATACACTTAGAGAAGTTGTAATCATTTCTGCGAAGTATAGCAACAAAGTGACCACTAAGAGTACGTTATGATATATATTAACAATAAAATTCATGTAAGAGAATTTCTTCACTCTGAAACACGAAAAACCAAAAATTGTTCCAATTATCAAAAATATTTTAATTCCATATTGCAATGCCATTGTATACAAGTAGCAGTTATCAATACGAAATAAGAACTAAGAGAACTTGTCATTATTCTGACTCTGTATTTTAATAAGGAAATCAATAATAAAGATTATTGTTTAAGTATAATAATTAAATTAAAAAGTGTTAAAAGAATTATTGTTAAATATAGTGAGAAACACTGCAATATTTAATGTAAACAAAAAAATTGATTAAAAGGTTTGTTTATCAAATTTTAAAAGAAATCAATTGTTGGTATTTGTTCAAAACTTCATACTTACTTATATACATATATATATATATATATATATATATATATATATATATATATATATATATATATATATATATATATATATATATATATATATATATATATATATATATTAATAAGATGTGGGACCACCTAAATTTCCTGAATTCTTCTTGAGGTGAACAAATGTAGGTTCTGGATTGTTCATAATGGTGCGTTATACCATTCCTCATGAAAAGGTAAACTAAATTCTAGTAGGAATGGTGATAGTAGATTGCCATTCCGGACCTTGTTCTCCAATACTGACCTCAGGGACTCGATGATAATAATTAAGTTCTGGCTAATGCAGGTATATATATATATATATATATATATATATATATATATATATATATATATATATATATATATATATATATATATATATATATATATATATATATATATATATGAATAAAATACAGTTAGTTTTGCTCATTTAAAAAAATCAAATATTTTTTGTAGGATATGACGTAAGTGTTAATTCTCGAAAGAGTTAAATTGCTAAAATAAATTAATGAAATATATAAGGAAATATTGAATATGAAAGTTAGGTTAAAATTGTCGCTGGGCTCTGGTAATATGGGTTTTAATAATTAAAACTCTTGTCTTACCTACTCAATCTTACAAATGCTCCCCCAGCATGACCCTCCTCCTGCCTCCTCATTTATCTATCTATCTATCTATCTATCTATCTATCTATCTATCTATCTATCTATCTATCTATCTATCTATCTATCTATCTATCTATCTATCTATCTATCTATTTATCTTTCCATCAATCTATCTATCTATCTATCTATCTATCTATCTATCTTTTTTTTTTTTTTTTTTTTTTTTTTTTTTTTTTTTTTTTTTTTTTTTTTACAGAACACCGCCACTCACGGGCATAGCCCTATATATTATATATATATATATATATATATATATATATATATATATATATATATATATATATATATATATATATATATATATATATATATATATATATATATATATATATATATATATATATATATATTAAATGATGTTGATCTTGTTTTTAATATTATACTTAAAATTGTATATTATATATGCGTAATTAGAAATCATTTTCAAACGATTTATAAAATAAAGAATCTTGTACTTCAAGTAAGCAATGCTGAAAAGGACGAATAAAAAAACTAGTTTCTTATAACGTCTCAGACGAGAGAGAAGGTATAGTCTCTTGGTGGAGAATATGACTAAAAGCAGAGGCGCAGACGGTTACCCTATGCCAAGTCACTTGAACAATTATATATAATTATATAAAATAAATGTATAATATGGTAATGACTAATTAGGCGAATAGTGCTTGTGTAGCATAGTGATTACATTATATTGAAATACACGATGTTTTTTTTTACCGAAAGAGTATCGATATATACTGAGATTGATATTTTTCCTATAGTATCGAAAATTATCGATATGCCGATATTTTATCTCAGTATCGATTAAGTTTTCATTTCTGATACGTTCTTGATTTTGAATTCCATTTCTTTGTAATTGAGTCTCATAAAAAAATAAGAAATAATACCCCTATGCAGTGACTTTTTAGAACACCCACAACTTTTGATAATAAAGAATATTATATTTAAAAATTAATTAAAGAATTTATAAAGGAAACACATTCAAAGAGACGATAGACAAAAGAACAGCATCAATTAGAAGCAAAATTGTTGATTGAGGTGAACTAAACTCTTTAAACAGTACGAGAAGTCGAACGAAAAAGTTTTACAGTAATTCGAGGTTCATGCTGATTACTACTACTACTACTACTACTACTAATTTATTAACATTAATATTAATAATAATAATAATAATAATAATAATAATAATAATAATAATAATAATAATAATAATAATAATAATAATAATAATAATAAATAATAATAATAATTAATAATAATAATAATAATAATAATAATAATAATAATAATAATAATAATAATAATAATAATAATAATAATAATAATAATAATAATAATAAAAATAATAATAATAATAATAATAAAAATAATAATAAATAATAATAATAATAATAATAATAATAATAATAATAATAATAATAATAATAATAATAATAATAATAATAATAATAATAATAATGTATGCAGAGAATATTCAGTAATGCCAATTAATCTTTTGCTAATGCGAATTACACTTGCGTTTTTTTTTCTCATTTTCCGTGCCTAGTAACAAAATGAAATCAATATTAAATTTTTGCTTGCTTTTACTAAAGACTATCAATCAAAGGAAAAAGAATGTATGATTTCTTTACTAAGAAACAAATCTCCTCAAGTTCATATTTGAGAGTTTAGTTTTGCCTTCGCCTTATCATTACAATGGCTCTTCAAGGTGGAATCCGAATATGTTTAATAATTTGTTCTTTATTTGGTATAGCGAGACTTAAAATTAAAAATTTTCCATCCTTTAACTTTGGTGTAATCCTCTATCAGAACATTCTCTTTGTTATCTGTGTGGCTTATTACCTAGTAACAGTAACGGCTTTTGTTTTTAATATTACTTCGCAATTCGCAAATGAAAGAGAGATGAATATTAAAATTTTCTTGAACCTTTTGAGCAACATTTTCATCGATTTCTACTGGCGTTTGGTTCTTATTTATGCGCAAACGTATACAAAAAACAATTTAAGAAATTTGGAAAAGTTTATGAAGAATTTGAGTAGATTTTTAAACAAATTTCAAATGAAGTCGAAGGAGAGTTACTTTTTGCTTTCCTCATTTCATTCCTGTCGTATCCATTTACGCATTTGCAAATCTGATGATTTTTCAGAAAAGTGATTTTACAAATATTATGATTATCCCTCTTAGCATCAATAGAATATTCGCAAATTTTTTCTGCATGAGTTTACTCTACCTCTTTTCGAGCATTCTGCAGCAGTTGTCAGCCATTTTTGAATCTATAATACAAGATGTATCACATTCTGAGAAATCTAACCTCGTTCCTACAAAGTCCAAAGGTATTCGACGCAGAAAGACAATCATTACTGATGGAACAATAAGAAAACTCAAAATGGAAGTACTGTACCTCCAAGACATCGTACAAGAATTATTCACGTATTTTGAAACTCCAGTTTCTTTGCTCTTTATGAGTTACATCTTTTTTTTGATAACAGAAATTACAAGGCTTGCAATTGGGGAAGGTTTCCAAAGTCGATATATCCTAACAATTAGTTGTTGTATCCTGATGATACTATTAGTTATATATGTTGCGGATATTTTAATCTTTACAGTAAGTAACCCTATATATATATATATATATATATATATATATATATATATATATATATATATATATATATATATATATATATATATATATATATATATATATATATATATATATATATATATATATATATATATATATATATATATATATATATATATATATATATATATATATATATATATATATATATATATATATATATATATATATATATATATATATATATATATATATATATATATATATATATATATATATATTATATATATATATATATATATATATATATATATATATATATATATATATATATATATATATATATATATATATATATATATATATATATATATATATATATATATATATATATATATATATATATATATATATATATATATATATATATATATATATATATATATATATATATATATATATATTATATATATATATATATATATTATATATATATATATATATATATATATATATATATATATATATATATATATATATATATATATATATATTACCGATACCGATACCGATATATATACGATATATATATATATATATATATATATATATATATATATATATATATATATATATATATATATATATATATATATATATATATATATATATATATATATATATATATATATATATATATATATATATATATATACATATATATATATATATATATATATATATATATATATATATATATATATATATATATATATATATATATATATATATATATATATATATATATATATATATATATATATATATATATATATATATATATATATATATATATATATATATATATATATATATATATATATATATATATATATATATATATATATATATATATATATATATATATATATATATATATATATATATATATATATATATATATATATATATATATATATATATATATATATATATATATATATATATATATATATATATATATATATATATATATATATATATATATATATATATATATATATATATATATATATATATCACCACCACTCACCTATTCAAGGAGGAGGTGTTATAGCAATAAAAAGATAAAACAACCCACAAGTCCCACCTAACGCAAATTTCATAGGTGAGCACAGACGTGGACTTTAAAGTAATTGAGATTAAATTCAGCAGGAAACACAGAAGATGGAAGAAAATTCCACAAAACAGAGGTTGCTGGAAATAAGAAGGCACGACATCGGATAAGCCTGGAGTTGCCTATGTCTACACAAAATTTATGTGCAGACAATGCACCCCTTGTGCTTCGAGGACGCAGTAAAGGTGGAGGTATGGAAGTAGACAGTTCCCTCAAGCATTTGCCTCTGTAGTACCTATAGAAAAGAGAGAGGACACCAACGTCACGTCGCATAGATAAAGGGTCAAGTGGATTTGTAAGAGCGGAACAGTTTATTAGTCTTTTAGCCTTTGACTCAACCCTATCCAAAAGACGGGTGAAACCTGAGCCACCCCAGATGGGAGAGCAGTACTAAATACAAGGGCGGATGAGACCCTTGTATAACTGGAGTAACTGCGAAGGAAAAAATTCTCGCAGCCTTGGCAGAACTCCCAGCTTGTTTGAGGCCGCCCTAGCGATCATTGTGATGTGAGGTTTCCAAGACATTTTTTTGTTTATGTAAAGGCCAAGAATATTTATATTGTCAACAGGAGAGATGGGAGAACCATCGAAAAAATAGTAAAGTTAGGAGGTGTCTTTGAGAGGGAGATTTTTAGGAGTTGAGTTTTTAAAGAGTTGAATTTCACAAGGTTGAGACGACTCCACTGGGAAATTCTATTCAGATGTGCAAGAATGGAATCGGAAAGATGAAGACGAGAAGCAACTTTAGATGCAAAGGAAGGAGCAGATTTGAAATGAGGAGAAGAATGGAGAGTCGAGTCATTAGCATAAGAATGGATAGGGTTAGATGAGCAACTGAGAAGATCATTAATGAAAAGTAAGAATAGAGTAGGAGACAAGACAGAACCCTGAGGAACACCACTATCGACAGAGAAGGAAGAAGAAGTCGCCCCATAAACAACAACCGAAATGGAACAATTAGAAGGAATGCGAGACATATATAAGTAAAGAGAAGGAGGAAACCCAAAGGAGGGGAGCTTGGGAAACAGTGACGCATGCCACACACCAATAGGTGCGAAGACAGCGTATTTATAGAGATAAGGACTAGTAGTAAAACATAAGTCAAGAGTGTGTGTATATATATATATATATATATATATATATATATATATATATATATATATATATATATATATATATATATATATATATATATATATATATATATATATATATATATATATATACAGTATCTACTGTATTTATAACTAACGGTGTCAAAATTTTTAAAAAGAACTGGTGAAAGCAGAATGTGCGCATGTTTCCATCAAGAAGGAAATCTGAAATCGAAAAGCAGACTCAACAATTTACGACGATTAGGTGCAGGTTCAGAAATAGATTGTTTTATTAGAATCTTGGAAGGTATATCGTCAGGACTTTATGTTCTCTTGTTATTAAACTCAGAATGAGTAGAAAATGCTTCTTAAGGAGAAATTATAATTTTAAGCATTAAAGTGTTAGCTGTAAGTTGATTAGGAATTGAGCTAGAATCCCATGCAACAGGATGAGAAGAAAGAGCGAAAACTCATCTGTAGTTGAAGGTATGCTACTGTTGAGATAACAGAGGAAACAGGAAAGAGGAAAGTGAAAGAAAGAAAACTGATGTTAATAGTTTTAGTAGTATTGTTCAATAACTCTAGAGAAATAATTTACTTTAGTGTCGGAAACAAATGATATAAAATATTAGTATTATGATTATTTGGAGTTTGATAACGAATATCTGCTAAGAAATTAACGAGAACTAAAGGTTTAAAAAACCAGGTTTTATTAATTTTGTTGAATGGTAAGAAAATTATAATATATTTTAAAATCCAAGATCTTTTCCGGAGCACGAATAACTTTATTGACCCATTCGAAGATTTTAATATATCGCTTCTCCGGAGGAACAATGACGCAAGTGCAAAACAAAAATTTTTTTTAAATAAATGCGACAACAGTACGAAAAAATGTTATTTTATCCGGTGCAACAATGATATAATTGAAATACCTTTTCTTGACAGCTAGAGAGCAGTTACGTCGTTGTTCAAATTACGCGTTTTCAATCATATGTTCAAAAGAACAACGACATAACGATCAGTTTTGTTTCAGTTTTTAAATATGACCCATCGCTCGTATTTCTAAAACGACGTAAGTGCTATTTCTTAACGGTTGTGACAAATTTTGTGTTTGATCCCAGTGAGAGAAAGACGTAAGTGACAATTGCGTCATTGTTTATCTGAAGTAAACCACAATTTTCCATCACCAGTCAGTGGAACAATGCCTAAGTATATATTCTATCTTTGTTGACTTCAAATTTTCGTTATTTTTTGGATGTAACTGTTCTTTCTGTCATTGTTCACTCAATATTTTTTTGCGTTGTTCCCAATCCATAATGTTATGTCAACATAATATGCTTTGTTTTTAGCCAATAATATAGACAGCTACAAAATGAACCGAGCAAATGGAAAGTTACTCCTTGCTACTCAAAGTGCTGAAGTTGCGATAAATACAGAAAAAAATGGTAGAACCAAATTTTCCACAATTGAATATTATAGTAGGTAGTACTTTCCTGTTTATTATTTAAAATCGTTTTAATAGTCAGGAAAACACACAAGGTGGACAAATTACATTATCAGATATTAAAATGTTAAGATTCGTGAAGGGAAGCGAAATTTATTTCTACAAGAGTAGCTACAAACAGATGAACTGGGAAGAAGCTCACATTTCAACAACTGAAACTAGACGTCCTGGAGTGAAGAATTTAGATATTATTATCACAAAACTCTCATACAAATCAAAAATCACTATAGCTCAAAATAAAATTAAAAAATTTACTTTTACAAAAGCTTGTTTTGATTTTTAGTTTGTAAATATGAATAATAAATATTTAAATTTCAAATCATTCGTTAAATTTATTTTCTCATAAATCTTAATACTATTTATGAATATGAATGTCATAAATACTAATAATTTGGCATTTTCTGAAGGAACAATGACACAATTGAAAGGTTCGTAATTTCAATGGGCTGTAGAATTTAAGTTTTCTTTTAGAAACAAAAACAAATAAGCTTATCTAAAACTAGAGTAAATTTGCTATATAAAAATGCCCTTTCATTATTTCCAAGCTATTTCTTATTATCTAAATAATTCCAACCACGAAATTGAAATATTAAATTGCGATTTCTGAAGAATTATGAAATCTTCACTTGCGTCAATGTTCTTCCGGAGAAGCGATATATTTAAGCACTCAGATTTTCTTGAAGTTACAAATGCTACAGAGAAACAAATATGTGATAATTTTTGTATTTTCTTTTCAGCGTGGTCCTGTGATTTCACATTTAAACAAATTCGCTCTCGAACAAGATGATACAATTAAAAGAGCAGAGGTATGCCTCTTTACAGGAGAAAGAATATTAATTTTTTATTTTAGTTACATTTTAAAGCATTTATTTTTATTTTATTTTTTTTCATTTTTAATTAGGAAAAAATTGTGTTAAAATGGAAAGGTAAGCTAAATATTAAACTATTTTCCCGAAATAAACTAATTTTTTAATAACAAAGTATCTCTTTATTATAACATAAGATATATATAGCTTGAGGCATGAAGAGGCTGAATCTTTTACGCAATTATTCATTCAGTTTTAATAAAAAATCGCCCGAGATATGTTAATTATAAGGTAGAAGACCCAATGCCATTTATGAGTGTAGGAAGAATTAATTCTTATGTGAGAATAAGAGTTATTAAAACTATTAAACTATTAACTGCTTAAGAACTATTAATTAAAGAAAGCTTTGGAATGTTATCCATAAAATTTAAAACCCATATTTCATAATAATAATAATAATAATAATAATAATAATAATAATAATAATAATAATAATAATAATAATAATAATAATAACAAGCACATATGCGTATCCTGTAGTGTTACGCATATGTTCTTGCTATTATTATTATTATTTATTTAAAGAAATTTAATAAAATTATTATTAAAATATTTTGTGAAGCAACACATCTTTCGATACAATATACTTACGGCATTTAAATTAAAAACATAAAAGTAATTTAATTTTATTTAAAGAAATTTAAGTAAATAATATATATATATATATATATATATATATATATATATATATATATATATATATATATATATATATATATATATATATATATATATATATATATATATATATATATATATTATATATATATATAATTAATAATAGGTTAAAATGCTTAATAAATAATAAACTAAATATATTATAAATAATATAATATAATAATAATAATAATAATAATAATAATAATAATAATAATAATAATAATAATAATAATAATAATAATAATAATAATAATAATAATAATAATAATAATATAATAATAATAATGATAACAATTAATAATAATAATGAAAATAATAATAATAATAATAATAATAATAATAATAATAATAATAATAATAATAATAATAATAATAATAATAATTTATTTTTCAAACGCTTATTTAATTGCAAGTGAAAAAAAAAGTGAAGAATAAATACAAAATTTAAAATTCACCAAAATAAACAAAAACAATTATACCAGACCCTTACACACAGTTACGAAATTCCTTAAATTAGATCCATAAATGTTTAGAATTTTTTACAAGTTTAAAATAAAGACATTAAATTTTGTTTATTTAGTTGTTATCCTTATATATTATCGCAGTTTAAATGTCGGCCTTTAACTTGACCAGGTTTCCAGCATTTCCCCAACTCTGGTGGGATTAGTAGTCCTTTGGCCTTTGCCCACCAGAACAGATATGAAAAAAATAAAAAATATAAAAAAATATAATTAT